>PVJX010002187.1:0-136057 GCA_004027295.1 Dolichotis patagonum | reverse complement strand
TCCCAGCCCTGGGTGACCCCCAGCCCTTGATTCCTTCCTCTGTGGCTCTCTTCCACGTCCTGGGTTAGCCCACAGGCATGTGCTGATTAGCACTCGGGGGCTTTCTACACATCTGCTCGCAGCTCCTTCTCCTCCCACGATCTTCCCTGTGGACTGCAGTTCTCCTGTCCAGCTGGACTTTTTATGCATCTTCCCAACTCAGGACCCACTAGACTGAGTGCCCTCCCCCTGTGCTGTGGCCAGAAATCCTCTCAAGACAGTGAGTGAGGGAATTGTAGAGCTCCCTATTTTGACTCCTGTCTCTTGGCGATGAGTATCTTCATGATCACATATGCAGCAGCCTCAAAACCACTGCTTCAACTACTTAGTCCAGTTTTATCCTGTTCTAGTTGGGGCATAAATCTAGTTCCTGAGACTCCATTTTTGGCTATTTTTTTGTGTGTATTAATTTCAAGGAATCTCTGTTGCCCTACCACTCTTCCATCTCCACTCTCTTTTCCTTCCCCTATTCTCTCAAAGTAGATTTGGTTAAAAGAATGTTAAATAGTCACGTTTTTATGACTTTGAAAATATTATAGTTGAGTCATCTGTTATAGTGGGACTGATTTACTTTCTCCTACATCTTCAGCTGTCAGGAGCGTTAATATTTGCCTTGTTAAAAGATTGGCTTTCTTGTCCAATAGTTGATTCTTTTAATTTAGAGTTTCAGACTCAACATGAAAGTCAACAGTGTCCGAAAGCCAGTAAGCCTGGGCTCCATGGGTGGAAGCCTGTTTCTCTAGAGCATAACACAGGCACGAACAGGAACTCTGGGGTCAGCACACAGTTCCCGGCCCTCTGCACGCATCTCTGGTATATTCTGGGAAGGAGGAAAACATGTCAATTGTGGTAGAGAAGTGAGAAGCGTGAATACAGAACAGGACATTGACTTTTGGTCTTGTCTGTGTTGACTGCTCAGTGTGACCACAAGCAAATCCTTCTTCACAGGGCCCCTGGTTATGTGCCATGGCAGAGTGATGACAGAAGATGACAAAGATCTCTAGGTCTCCAAGTTCATGCAGGGATGAGGATAACTATGAAGACACTTAGGGGCCTGCGAAATACAATCTTTTGTGTCTGAGAGAGATGTGTTCTTTGGGGTCACCAACAGATGCAATGAATGAGAACCTCAAGGAGAAGCCATCAGACCTATATCATAGTTTGAAAAACATAAGGTCTCTACAGGTCCAGAGCTGCCCCCTGGAAGTGTGAGCAGAGCCTAAACCACCCCTAGACAAGGTTGCACATTCTCCAGTTAAAATCGGCATGTCGTATTATCATTGGCTGTTATCTTCCCTGGCTCCTGTAGTGGACCACAAGCCCCACGAGGACTGGGACCTGGGGGTCCTTCTGAGTGGTTCTCACCTCCAGTGATCCCTCACCTTCAGCTCAGGACATAAGGCAATGACTAGAGACATTTGGGGTACCACAATTGAGATACTTCCACCATCTAGTGAGTAGAGACAAGGGATACAGATAATCCTCCTAAAATGTGCAGGACAAACCCCACTGCAAGGCATTATTTAGGGTAAAATGTTAATAGCATTGTAGAGGAGAACCCAGGTCTAGCCACTGACCTCACCCAGGATGAGGTGACCTCACCGGGTGGTGGTTACACAGTGTGTGCCGGGGAATAAAGGACAATGCTGGGCAGGGATTGTTCAACTGTCCCCTCGGGCCCAGCACTGAGTCAGGGCACACTGTGTCTACCCAGGACCCCACAGGGCTGGGAAGGGATCTCCCACCCCACAGTAGTGGCAGGACCCCTGGGTGATCACTGCCTCCCCTCCATGGAGTTGTGTCCCAACAGGGACTGGGCTGTGACCTCAAGCCTCTCTTGGACCTGGGCAAAGGTCCAAAGACATGGATGACAAGATGTGCCTGGGGTGCGTGAGGACGGCAAGGAGGCCCTTGTGGCTGGGACGGGGGTGGCAGAGGGTAGATGAGCCCGAGAGGGGGAGAAACACGTCACTCTGGGTCTGGAGGACAGCCTGATTTTGATGCTGCCATGGGAAGCCGAGAAAGGGTCTGAGCTGAGGAGACGCACGACTGGACATCCAGTGGCTTCTGTAACAACTTGCAGAGTACTTCGCTGCCTCAACCTACACGAAGGAGTTCTCCTACCATCCTGGAGGCCAGAAGCCCACATCAGTTTGTTTCTCCGAGCTGCAGGTCAGGTGTCACACCAGTGCTCTTTCAGCTCCTGGAAGCTACCCACACCCCTTGGCCTTCGCTCTCTGCCTTCTGCCTGCAGTTTGCCTTCTTCCTCTTCTGCGCTGCACCTCCCTCCATGACCATCTTTCAGGTACACCTGTGATGACCTCACTGAGCCCACCGGCACTAGTTGGCTTCTCTCCTGCCTCCAAGGCCCCCAAATCTCTTCTCTGATAAGGTGACATAGCCACAGGTGCTGGGATTAGGAAGTCCACATCCAGGGCCACTGCTCAGCCCATCACAAGGTCAACTAGAATGGTCAAGACCCAGGGGTGACACCTTTCCCAGCATTCCCCTTGGTATTCCAGGACCTCTCAGAACAATGCCCTTTCTGGGGAAAAGACACACGCCATTCCCTGTGTGACCTCAGGCCAGCTTCTTCCTTCAAACCTCAGTTTCCTGACCCAACAAAGGGTGGTAATGAGCTCAGCTCTGTCTGTGAGACATTATTTAAGCCACGTGATCTACTCCTCGACTCCCTGCCTACTTCTGTTCCTTACTCCCCTGGTATTGCCCTTCTTAATTTTTCTTAGACACTCTAAGCAGTACTCACTTTGGGTCCTCTGCACTGGCTATCCTGCCTCAGCCACTTGATCTCAGATACTGCCAAGGTTAGTTCCTCATTTTTTTCATTTCACTACTTAAAAGTCTTCTTACCAAAGAAACTATCCCTAACTACCCTACCCCAAACCACATCCTCCCACCTCTATCCCTTTTCCTTGCATTGCTTTTCACATCATTGGTTATCACAGAGGTCTTGGGAGGAAACAGAAGACACAGTGGGCTGAAATTCTGGACTTCCACAAGGTGCTATTTACCTGCCATGGGCTGGGCCCAGGGAACAGAAAGGGATGTTGAGACACTGGGCCAGGCAACAGTGGGAAGCTGTTCCCATGCTTAGGCAAGGCGATGGGTTTGGTGCCAGAGCCCAGAAGGAGCCAAGTGGTGGAGTACACCGAGGCAGGGCAGAAACATGCTGGCTTCTCTTCCCATCACATACGGCTTCCAGTCAGTGCCTCCGACAGGAGGCCGGGGCAGCGACCCTGAGCCACCATCTGTGGGATCTGACCTCCCTGGACTGATAGCAAGGCACAGGAGGGCTGGAAGCAGCTCCCATGGCACTGAGTGCTCTGTGCCAGATGACATTTATTTATTTTGAATGACTGGTTTCTCTGCAGCATGGCACATCTAGGAGGATGGAGGGGTTTTGTCTTTTATGATTAGGACCATGTTCCCAGGCACCTTGATCACTGCCTTGGTGTTGGCAGGAGCCCCATAAGTGACAGTAAAAATGAAACAAAGCTATGGCCCTGACTTTGAGAGCTTTGTGTGCAAGACAGGAGCTCGGCCTCGTAGGAAGGGACACCATGGGCTGTGCTTTTCCTTGCAAACTGCTCTGGGCCCTGCACAGAAGAGCCCAGGGTGCAGCCTGTGTGGCTCCCCTCATCTCCTACAGTTTCCTGGCCCCACCGGCACCGACCGCAGGACAGGTTTTAAGAGACCCATTATTGCCAAGGAGCAGATTAAACGAAGGGAAGGGAACGTCCAAGCATCCTTTCCAATCAGTGGCCCAGATTTGCCCAGGATCCCAGAGGGATTGCTCTTCAGGAATCCCTGCTGGATTCTGGGTGCCCTGCCAAGGGCATGTCCTCTGCCAAGCTGCAAAGCAGAAATACTTGCTCAAGAAAATGCAGACCTGTTCTGAACTCCCTGTAGAAGCTTCCAAGGTGGATTCTTCACCTTGGGACCATAAGCAGCTTACTTACAACTTTGACCTCCTCTGTAACAGGCACCCGCCAAGGACAACTTCCGGCCTGGTGGCAACCCGGGGAAGAGTACTTATGTCGGGAACAGACTCTCCCAATGACAGAGCACCTTCCTTTAGCCTGGAAAACTAGGTCCTCGTGCTGAGGACCCTGAACACACTCCAGGGTCACCCCAGCCCACAGGGAGGTTCAGCGCTGGTAGTACCCACGCAGGCACAAAGTGGCTTTGGAAAAGCATGATGTAGGGGTCCTTGAGCGTTGGGTGCAAACCCAAATCCTCCTCTTGCCAGTTAGGGGAACTGTACCAGCTCACAAACTTCAGTCTCATGCCCTTGTCCGCGGAGTCCTGTGAGGAGGGTTCACTGAAGCTGCAACTCCCAGGCGCAGAGCTTGGCGCACGCACAGTGGGCACCCACCACCGCCTCCCTTCTCTGCCTTCTCTTGGGGGTCCTGGGAGACCCCTCTTCCCCACAGCAGGGAGAGTTGCGGAAAAGCCAGCCCACCCTCTACCCGGATCAGCCTCTGTGCGTTTGAAAACTTTCAAGGCAGGAAAACTTTTGTCCCCAGCCCGGCTCTGTCACCGTCGCCGCCATGAAAGCGCCCGCCTCCCCCCCAGGGCCGCCGCCACCATTGGAGGAGGCCCCGGAGCTCCTGCGCCGCCGAGGTGCGCGTCGCCGCCGGGAAAGGAGGGAACCGGGTGGGGACGCGCTAATGGGGGACGCCGCGGCAGCGCGGAAGACACAATGGATGAAAGGCGTCCGCGCATCCAAACGCACGTTCTTGTTCTGGAGAAGAAGGGCCAAGCCTGGCTTTATAGCAGCCGCTTTGAGAGCAGCAGCGGTGGGATTTCATGGCAGAGGTTCCGCGGGAAAATCAATAAGCGGGGCCGCTGTTTGGAGAGGCAGCAAGAAAGGCCACTAACGAGGCCAGATTGTAACAGTTCTGCGAGCAGCCACAATGCTCACCTTACACGGCGCGGCCGCGTAGTAAATAATAAATCACAGCGGCCGGCGGGCGGCGGCGGCGGCGGCGCCGGACAGAGCGCGCGCGTTTGACTGCAAAGCAGCCCGGGCCATGAATTATTCACCGCGCGCAGATAAAACGCGGCGCGGGCCCGGGCGCAGCCCGCAAACAGGTGCCCGGCGCGCAGAGCGGCCTTTTGATTACAGCCGGGCCCGGGATGGGCCCGGCCGCGCCACAGTGCAGGAGCGTCGGCGCTGGGGGCAAGGGAAAAGCTGGCATTAATCAGGGGCCGCAGCCCACGCCCCGCAAGAGCGTTTTGCCAGACTCCGGGGCTGAGAGCAATTACGAGCGGCCCGGCGGGGCCGCCGCGCGAGACTGAGGGCAGACTGCGCGCGCGTACGCCTGTGGCATGCGTGCTGGGGGTGGTGAGACGGCCTGCACGAATGCGTGAGAGAGCATATGTGCTTATGTGACGGTGCGTGTGGCTCCATGTGCATACGCTGGCCACTCTTGTGCACACAGTGTGCTTGCGTAATTATGTACTATGGCAAGTGTGTGTGCACATGTAGGATTTGTGTACATGTGAATGTGTGCAGTTCCGCATGCATGAATGTACAAATACGAATATACTCAGGTTGTTTCCACACATGCAGGTTGCATTCATATTTGGTGCATTCGTGCATGCACACATGATGTGCAGATGTGCACAGGTGAGGTGTTACACATTCCTGTGGACCTGCCTAGGAGGTGCATGCGTGTATGTGTGACGCACATGAGTACATATGCGAAGATGTGTGGGTCTACCTGCCTATTCAGCATATTCAGACTTGTAGCTGGGACATGAAAGGTATGCACTTGTATGTGCTCACACCTGTGTGTGGTGTGCTGTGCATGCATGATGCCCACATGTGCGTGCATATGCAATGTGTGACAGGTATGTACATATATAAGTATATGTTTCTGCATGTGTGTTTGCGCACAGTGCATTCGAGTGCATGTATGATATGTGTGGTATGCACCCGTGCTATGTGAGGTTTTAAAAGCTTGTGATGGGGATATACACATGTGTGTGTACATATGCATGTGAGAAGTTATGCATACCTGTATAGTTTTGAGCAATTACACATGTGTCAGTGTGGAAATAAATAACAAGAAGGGTTGGAATTATTAAAATTCAGGCACTTAGAGGAGGAACCTGGGACTCAGATGTCTGCCGAGGAGCCTCCATTTGGCTGGTATTGGTGTCTCTGAGTGCCATGCAGGCGTTTCATGGGCCGAGGACCTAGAATGTGGGAATGCCAGCTGGCGTTGGTGTCTCTCAGGGAGCACAGCCACGCCTCTTCTACAAGAACTGAGAAAACTGCTAACAGAGTTGACCCCACTGCTTCTAGAGGAACCTCCAGCTGTAGGGCGAAGAGGCATCGCTGGGGTACTGCTTTCAGGAACCTCAGCAGACAACAGGAAGGAGCCAGTTCCTTCTTCCTCAGCCCAACTCTGGGGACCCTCTGGAAGAGCTTACCAGGGGAGCCAGAAATGCACTTTGCAGACTCCCGGCCCCTGCATCACCGACTAGGCCCCGAAGGACAGATTTGAAACTGAGAGACAAACACTATACCTGTCACAGTCCCCGCTGTGGCCACTCGGCACTGTCATACGTATTTGTGTTTCCATACACTAGCAGGACGACTCTCTATCTCTGTCTATCTCTGTGCTCTGTGCTTTTTCAGAGACAAAGCGATGTTCCCTTCTCCCAAAGTGAGAAGACGGTATCTCCATCTCTGGGAGATCAAGACAGGGGTCATTGTGGGAACAACGAGAGGTCTAGGCTGACCTTGCTTACTAAGTCCCACAGAGAGGACGTGCACGGGGCCCTGCGGTCATCACAGAAAGGGCTGGCCCATGCCCTGGGGCAGAAAATGCACTGTGTCTCTCAGAGCCATACCTGTGGACTCCCAAGGTGACGAGAGTTCTGGGACTCACAGGTTTTGTCCAGCCATTTCAACAATGTGTCCCTCAGGTATGTCACTGGGCAGAGAGACTGCCCACCTGCAGCGACAGCCCTAAGGACTGTGTCAACCTGCAAGAGCAGTCTGCAGATGGCCTGATGGCAGTTTCAAGGCCAGACTTTCTGTTCACTCTCCACTCTTAGGGCTCATGCCCTGACCCAGGGGCCACTATTTAGGCTGTCTTGGGAAATAAGTCCATGGGTCCCAGGGGCATGACCCACCCCAGCCTGGGAGGAGGAAGCTGTCGGGCTGTTCATCTCTCCTCAGTGGATGGAGAAGGGCCTCCGAATTGCATGCTAAGAACTGGGGTCCAGACACAGAATGGCCCGCAGAGGGCAGAAGAGGGTCTCCTCCCATCATTTCCTGTCTCAGTCCCTGTCTGTGCCCAGCCTCATACTAATACACCCCTCATGGTGCAGGGTCAGCTCTGTGCCCATCACTTCCACCAGGATGATTGATTTATTACAGATACTCCAGGGACCTACCATGCTTACTCAAGGAAGATGTGACTGAGGGTGGAACATCAGCTGTTTGCAAAGCTGCCATGTGCAGTTGTGCAGGCTGTGTACTGCCAAAAGGCTCCTGGCTAAAAGGCATTGGGGGTGGGTCCATCCTGAGTTCATAGACAAGCGCTAAATGCATGCATGCTAGTGCTGGCTGTGCAGGTACACAGAACAAAGGAAGTTGCTAGGGTAACTCTGGCATGGTAAACCTCCAGGAGTCCTAGGAGGAGCAGGCCATCTCTGAGCAGGAATGATTCATGGCTGTTGTCCACTCCAACCATCTACCTACCCTTACCACCAATGAAACCAGAGAAGAAAAGAACGGAGTTCCAGCCTCAGAATCCGGAGGCAGGAATAGGACAGCTCCCAGCTGGGAGATCGGCTCACTCCCTCAGCACTCAGAGGACCTTGAGCTCCTAAGGAAGAAAGTCTTGCTCATCTTCTACAGGGCTCAGGCAGGCTTAGTGATCCAGCCCAGTCACCTCTCCGTGCCTCAGTCTCTGCCTCTGGAGAATGGGGATAATAACCACTCCTCCAGAAGCCCCTACAAAAATCAAATGAAGTAACCACAAAGATAGCTTCGCATACCTTCTTGTTCAGTAAGACCCCTTTGAAGCAGAACCATCAGTGGTCCCACTGTAGAGATGAGGAACCTGAGGTTCAGAGACGCTGAATGATTGCTCAGTCACAGCTACCACAGCACTGGAATCTGAAGCCAAGCAGACTCTAACCACTGTGCAATCTGCCTGACTCATAAGAACACAGAGGAGGCTCCTAGCCCAGAGCCTGGCACAGGAAGGCCTTAGTAACTACAGTTATTAGTAGAGTTGGGGGATTAAGACAGGGTCAAGGTCACGTCTGGAGGCCACACAGGAAGCCTGTGGTGTGAGGGCAATGGTCAGAGCCCAGCTCCACCTTCTTCTGATGCTGCCCCTCTGTCTGTGGGAACCCCAGACCCAAGGCTCCACTGTCAGGCATGCAGGAAAGGGTCTGCTTCACCCTGGGGAGCCAGGGATGGGCCCCTTGTCAGCAGCTTCAGAGAGGTATTGAGAGATCTAAGGTACAGAAACCTACCTTGTCGCTCCTGTTTGTAGGCAGCGATAAGCAGCCAAGGGGACTTCTTTCCACAAGAGGCTCTCAGCTGGGCGACGTACAGAAATGACTCATTTGCGGCCAGGCACTCGGGCACTTAGCAAAAACTCCTAAGCCCTGGGCCTCTGCCACCCAGGGCACCAACTGCAGTGAGTCTCACCTCTGGTGAGTGGCAGGGCCTGGGATTGGTGTGGCCACTGGGGTCCAGAGGCTACAAGCTCTGCCCCTCTGAACTCACTAGGGGAGCAGTGTGCCCCATCCAGGCTGCATGGCCCCTCAGTTTGACAAATGTTTTTTTGTAGTTTACCTGTCAGAGGTGTTACTGTTTAGCAACCACCTGGATCCATCAATATTGAGCTGTGTTTTCCTCAACAAGTATATTGACCTTTCTGTGCTTAATTTTTTTCAATTTTAGAAAGGTGAAATATCCATCTCGCAGATTGCAGTAAAGTATCAACAGTGTTCTGTGTTAGGGGCCTGGTACTCTGTACCTCTGAGCTATCATTGTACTTGGAAGTTTTCTTACAGTCTACATTGTATGATAAAGGCCAGGAATCATAAAATATGTCGTATTTTCCCAAGTGGGTGGAGGGTCATTGTATCACTATCAGGACAGTGGCCTCATGACATGATGTCCAAAGATGGAGTTTTGTTCCATGGGATGATTAATGGCAGCTTCCCAGAGCTTGCTGGTAGACGGATTCTGCAGCCTTGTCTGAGCCCAAGGAGAACAAGTGGTGCACTGACCATCTGCCACAGCCATGAGTAGGGCCCATGGTGTGGGCTGTGAGCCATGAGAAGGGCTCATGGTGTGCGGTGTGGTCTCACCTCCCACAGCAGGAGGCTGAGACAAGCTGGGCCTAGGCCCTTATCTGGGGGGTGTTCTTTGGAGCTTGGTGAATGATGAGGAGGTTGGGTAGCGAGGCCGGAACAGGAAGAGGACAGGCAGCACCTTGAGGTCTCCCACAGGAGCAGAGAGCGAGCGCCCCCTGGGACCTGCTGGGACTGCAGCACACACCTGGAATCAGCTTCCTGGTAGACTGGGCAGGGAAGCTGCAGAGTTCAGCGTCCGTGCCCATGGCTCACACATGCACAGCTGCCTTGGCACTTGCTGCCTGTCCCGACTGCAGTCTGACCATGTGCCTTGAGCTGGGAAATTGCTCTGGAGCAGTGAGAACCACTACGCTGACAGAGAGGACGAGGAGGTCTGCAGGGGCCTTTGGTAGGCTAGAGACCAGACTAAAATGCAGGGTCCAGAGACCAGGAGTGCTTTGTGTGTGTCCTTACAGCTGTCACCTGCATGCCGCATCCCAGCTTTCTTCCTCCTTCTTGCTCTGCCCCTCCATCCCTGCCTTCCTTCCTCTTTCGCCCTTTTCTTTGCTCCTTCCTCCCCTCCCTCTCCCTTTCCTTCTGCAAAGATTCTCTGTACATCTGCAATTTTGCAGGCCTTCTGCTAGCAACTGGGAGTCACAAAATCAAAGCCGTCTCTGCCCTTAGCCCTGGTAGAAACAGCAGAGACTGCCTGTCTCCCCAGAGGGGGAGAAGACACCCAAAGCAGCTAATAAATGGTTTCAAGTGGTTCCTCTTCAGGCACTTTTATTTTTAAAAGCTGGGCCCAGGGGCTGAGCAGGGCCGGCAATTAGAGGCTGAGTTGGCACATTGGAGCAAAGGGGATATGAGGAACCTGAACACCTTAGAAAAAGTAAACTTATTAAACAGAGGAGGATCTTTCAGAGTATGAAATTTACAGAAGCTCCACGCCAAGTAACACTAATGACAGGCCACTGTCTTGATGTTTAATTCAAATGCAGAGGCGAACACAAGTGCTCTTTCCTCGGAGCGGGAAGGGGGAGGGAGGTTTCCTTCCTAATAATTTACTTAAATTGAATTTTATATGGGAAATTAATTTCCCTGGAAAAAAACCGAGACATGGCTGCAGAAGTAAGAAGTCACCTCTGTCTTCACAGGGACAGCACAACTGTCTTTCCTCCAATGCCAAAAAATCCCACTGGGTGGATGCCGAGGCATGGCGGGAAGGGGAGCGCAGCTGTATTTGGGGTCTTTGGAGCGGCACTGATTTCTGCCACGCTGTACGCCGAGTCACACATACTCAGCAGCTCGACACTGCGCACACGGACTGGCTCACAGTTCCCGTGACTCTGGAATCTGGCCACACCACTCTGCTGCGTGGACCTCACAAGACTAACAAGGAGCAGAGCAAAGTTGAGTCTTCTGTGACCCCCAAGGCCCTATTTCAAACTCATTCAGAAACTTCCAAGCTCATGGCATCTTTCCCCTTTTTTGAAGCCCAGAAGAAGCAGTGTCTCTCTGACTAGGTTAAGCCAGGCCCACCCACAATTGTCTCCCTTTGGTTAACTTGAACTGCTTAGAAAACGAATCCTAAGAGTGAAGTTCAGGTTCTTCAGGAGAGGGACCTGGACAGAACACATACACCAGCAGGCAGGGCTCTCAGGAACCATCTTACAGTTCTGCAGACCATGTGCACCTCTAAAGCAGCTGGATTCAACTGGAAACTGTATCAGGTTTAAGACTGTGGACAGACTGTTTCATGCTGCTTGACCTCAGTATTCTCATCTGTCAAATGGGTTAGCAGTCTTCACCCTGCTGTTCTGAAGAGGGAGAGCCAAAGCGTCTTTAGTGATTACCTGGATAAGATTTCAAGTAACCAAAAATGACAGTTAGGTATGAGAAACATTATCTACTTACCTATCATTGTACTTTATTCTAACTGAACTGCTAGATGAAGGAGCATTCCCTGATCTTTCCACATAGGCCAAGACGTTTCTCTGAGTATAATTCCTCCAGCTGCAGTTCCAGATACCCATGCTTACATGAAGAAAACCCCTAATATTCCACCTAAGATTTCTCAGTCTCGCCCCGTCAGGAGAGAACTTCTTTGCTTTCTTTCTGCAAAGATTCTTTGTACATGTGTGACTTGCCAGGCCTTCTGCTAGCAACCAAGTCACAAAAACAACGCACTGAGCACTATGAAAGCATGACCTGTCTTGAAATTTATAACTTTCACAGTCATTGGCAGTGTTAATATGAAAACACCTTTTCTTCTAAAAACTGTCTTTGCCAAGACTTTCCAGAATATTCAGTCTTTGTCTTACTCTTTCATCTCACCGGTTCATGGTGTATTTGATGCATTTATGAAATTACAGCTACACGCCCACCAGGCAAAAAAGCAGGTTTGGGAATGAGCTCCCCAGCTTGGGATGGTCTGCACAACTGCCGTGGCGCGCGGTGCACGGGCTGTAGAGAGATACCGCGCTCGCTGTGCGCATGCGGCCTGCAGAAGGAGTGGATCGTGGTGACTGACCAGGCCAGTGGGGGGGGAAGGCTGATCAGGAGAGCTCTGCTGGGACTCTGAGGCGGGAAGGGGTGCAGTGAGCGATGAGTTTGGTGCAATCTGAGGGACAGACAATGGCCTCTCCCGGCCTCCCGCTTACTAAGTTGCTGGACGTCACGGGGTGGGATGAGGCCCATGTGGAAGGAGAACCAGGGTCTGTGATGCGCTTAGCTCGGGCTTCCCCACCGGCACAGTCACTGCCTGCTTGGGTTCAGCTGCTTGGGAATGAGATCTGACGCTCAGTCACAAATCCAGCAAAAAATCACTCTGTTGTGCAGACCCAAAAGACAGAAAGAAACCTTGGTTTCTTGCCCCCCAACTTGAGTCCTGGGCAGCCTCCGCCTCCCCTAGCCTCACTATATTTGTTTGGCAAACTGAAGCTGAGCTAGGAAAGTGAAGAGCTGAACCATGACAATAAAGATGATGATGCCTATGCGTGTTTTTTTTTTATGTGCTCCCTTATACTGAGCCCTTAATGTGTACCACATCCTGTGCCCTGTGTTTTGTGCTCCCCAGCTCCTGCAGTTTTCATATGGCCTGGTAAAGATAGATGTACTTAGCCCCATTTTACAGATGGTGAAACTGATGTACTAAGTGACCTTTATCCCAGGTCATGAAAAATTGCAAAACTAAGATTCCAACCAAGATTTCTTTGACCTCAAAGCCATTACTCTTGGCCCTACAGAACTGTTTCTTGGATTTTAATGTGGAAAGACTTTCACAAGTGGTGGAGGCTTCTTAGAACTGGCTTAGTAAACATGCCATTTCTGAAGCCCTGCCACCATCGATTCTGATTTAGTTGGGTTTCGGTGGACGAGCGGTCTAACAGCTATCCTTGAAAACAGGAAAGCTGAGAGGCAGAAGATACAGGAAGCAAAGCAATGCCCCTCGGAAGTGACCCTCACGTAGGACCTGATGAGCAGTCTTCACACACAGTGCCCAGTTCCAGTCTTGATCCTGAACCTACCGGGACCATCCCACAGAGAATGCCTGCCTTGCCTAGCAGATCTGAGTGGGCCTGGAGTATCCCCTAGACGTGCCCAGACCTTGTCTATCTGCAAATTAGAATTCTGAGATGTTTCAGAAATGTCTTGTCTGAGTAGGGCTTGGTGGTACGGGCCTGCTGCCATCCTAGCACTCTGGGACTGAGCCCAACCTGGCCTACGAAGTGAGAACTTGTCTCAAAATGAAAATAAAACAGGTCTGGGGACACAACTCAGAATAATGACCTCCTCCCAGAGGCTCTGACTTGTCTCAGCTGATTATGAGGCACTGCTAGGATTAAGAGGTGCCCAACAAGGACAAAGGTTTCCACTCAGCATCAGGGGCCTTTCCACCATTTAATCCATCAGGGAGAGGCTGGCCTGCCCAGGTAACTAGGGAGCGTGTGAGGGGCACAGAGGGGAAAGGGGAGGCAGTACATGGAGCTCTGCACCCTCCAGCTTAGAGCTTGCACTGTGGTGAGCAGGAAAATTTACTACTGGAGAGCAGGGAGATGAGGAACATGGGAGCCAGACCCAACCTGGCCACTTTCCCCCTGCCCATTGTCTGGGGGGAAAGACTGCCCATTGTCCCTGTCAGCAGCAAGCTAATGTCTCTCATGATTGCAGGACATCTAGGTCTGTCTTGGGACCCACTGATGATAATTACACGACTGATTTCACTGTTAGGAAGAGTCTAGCACCTGTGACGCAGAGGAGGAGACTAAGTCCCAGAGACGTTTAAAAAAAAAAATGCCACCCAATGTCACAAAGGATTTGAACCCAGCAACCAAATATGTTCTGCCTTTCTGTTCAACCAAGCTGTTTCTCTTTAGGCAATAATATATGACACACATGCATACACACACACGTGCGTGCACACACACACGTGCACACAATCTGCAGTCATACCTGACTTCCTGCATGAGAAAGAGCCACATGGAGAAAGGAATGTCTCTATGTATCTGCTTTGCTTTCCTCTCCCCGCTTCTTTTCCTTTGCTGTCTGTTTCTCTCTGTGTGTCACACTGTCATCCACTGAGGTTTCCAAAGTAGAACCAGCCACCAACCTAAGCACGACAGACACGGGGAGATGTGCTGCCCTGTCAGGAAGGAGCCTTCCCCGCCCAGCTCGCTCAGCCGGAGTTGTCAGGCAGCAGCTTCTAAATGCACAAAGGACCAGAAGACCCTGAAGAAGCCCTGCGGACCACTCAGAGAAAAAGATGGGTAGTGAGGTGGACCCCAGCCTTTCTGGTCTGAAAAAGGACCACCATCTTCCCCCCACCATGTCCAAAATACACGACCAAGGCTCATTCTAACATTCGTGAACTTCCAATAAGTTTGGGAGAGAGCATGGGTAGATGGCACAGTCCCTGCTGCACGGAAGAGGAAACAGTGCAGTTTCCTGAGATCCAAAGAAGCCACTTAGTGAGCTAAAGTAGCAGAGGAATCCAACTGAGGTCTGAGCAGGGAAGGAACGTCACAGAGGCTGTAGCGGAGAATTCAGTGAATTGAACAGGGCTAACACTTGGTCGGGGCACCTAGCTGGCTCCATTCTAACAGTCAGTAAATGCGTGCCCTGGTCGTTAAAGACCTGGCCCTGACTAGACCAAGTGGGGGTTGGCAGAGATTGGACAGGGAGAAGCTGGGAGTTTCCAGGTGAGCTGCAGAACCCTCCTCTGCGATCACCCCTGGGGCTTGGCTCAGTGATGAGGCCAGAGGGACCCCAACCCAGCTCCCAGTGGGTTTGGACCCTGGCAGTTCCCATCTGCTGAAAAGACTCCCACTTCTCCGCTTCATGTTTTCAGGCCGTGAAAATGGAATGCATCACTCTATTCCTTGGGCCCCTTTCAGGCCATCTTGCCATCTGATCCGTACCTTCGCCTCCGATGGATTTACAAGCCCAGCCTTGGCCCCGAGTTTTCTGTGCCTTCCCGTGTGCTGCTCAGCACGGATGTCTTAATATGCCAGCTGAGACTTCTTAAATCCACATTGAAACAACTGTTGGGTTTTTATACCGTTGTAAAACTCTTTGTAGGGTATTCATAGAAAATGTTTTATTAATTGCCATATGTTTATTGATTTCTCTTTCATGTCGGTTCTTTTGTTCTTTCTTTGTAGTGGCAAAAGATCTCTCTGCATCATCATTTGCAAGTTATCTAAAATGTCAAAGGTGTTCTTTTGAAGTTTATTACAGATCACATGCCATAAGGCCCGGACGCTGGGTATTTACAGCGAGGGGGGAATTCCCGCATGGACTTTCAAAGCCCACAAAAGAATTGAGATCATATTGGTTTAAAACAAGACACACGCACAAAACTCCAATTTATCATTTTAACATTTTTTTTTTCCATTTTGAAGGATTGGGGGTGGGCACTGCAGAGAAATTTTAGCTAGGAGGAATGAACAAATGTGTTGGCCTATTTATGTCGCAGGGGCCCCCTCATCTTGCTTTTGTATCGTGGCCCAGGTTATGGAATTTCTCCCCCATTTTCATGCAAGCCTTGCAAACCTGCAGCAGGGGGTCTGCCCTGCTTTCCTAACAAAGGAGGCCAGTCTTGTCTCCCATCTCTGGTTCAACAAAGCCTGTGCCATTGTCCTGGGGAAGACTTCCTTGGGGACCTGGGGAAGAGTCTCTGTGCCCACCAGCAGAGGGCCAGGAGGGGTAAGGATTGGGGGAGGACCAGTAAAAAGGAAAAAAATGTTAATCGTGCAATTCCCCAAGTTTTAAGTGAGCTCTTGATGTCTAAGTCAGCAGAGCATTTTCTTTTGAAAACCCGAAAGTCAATTTTTTTTAAAAGCCTAACCAGGAAAAACTCGCACTTTGATGTAGATGGGGTTCAAATGAGATCCACGCACACTTATCACAGAGGCATGAGGAAGTATTTTGCACTCTCCCCTCCCTCCCTGAGGGCAGGGATGAATCCAACCAGCTGAATTCCAAGCCAGGCTCAATCATTATCTTGAGGTTGCCCTTGGACAGCTCACGGTCTCTATGGGAGCCTCGACTGTCCCATCTGCTAAATGGGCACAATGATCCTAACTGACCTTGGTCTCCATGGAGCCCTAGGGAGAAAGTGCTGTCAGGAGCTCCTGTTTCCTTAGTGTCTCCAGAGAGCTGTTCTGTGTGCTTGGGGATTAGGGTGGGGAACAGAAAAGGGGGAATTCAGGTCACAGAATACGTGCTCAGTTTCTAGCTTTGAGCCTGGGTAATGGCTCCCGGAATTGATCAGCAAGGAGGTGGGAGGAGGAGAGGGCCTGGGGCCTGGCTGTCTCTGTAGGAGAAGAAGAGACAGAACCCCTGGATAGAAAGTTAGGCAAGGCCAAAAATGGGAGAGAGGCTCCCAGAAGTGACATGGTGGAGAAAGCCCGCAGGTCTGTCACTTTGGTCAGGCAAAATTTTGCCCTCCTCAGCCCAGTGGGGCCTATAACTCTGCTCTGCTTCCTGGCTACCCTGGGTCTCGTCCCCAGTTCTGCAGGCACCATATTTCATGCTCTTGAGCACATGCTAGCTTTTGTTGGGGACTCAGTTTCTTCATCTTTGAAATGGGAACAGGCCTGGGACTAAGCCAAAAGCATCAAAGTGCACTAAATTTAAGGAGGCACTCGCTTGAGAGCCTATGCAAGTTCAAGGTTAGGGCCAGGAGGAAGTACTTCCTTTAGTCTTACCCTGCCCTAATTTAGCCTTGTGCTTCATCAAAATCTGATGAGCCACCTGATTACTGGCAGTGATTCTGTTCTTGTGCCCATGGGTGTGTGTACTTTCAGGACATGTAAGACCCTGGAGCCAGATCTTGGCCATGCTGCTTCCTAGCTGTGTGGCTTGAACGTGTTACTTAACCTCTCTGATCCCATTTCTTTGTCTTCTAAAAAGAAGTATGATTACTCCCTTCTTGGGAAATTTGTGCTGAAGCTCAAATAAACTAAAAGAGGTAAAACGCTCAGGCAGATCCTGCCCTACAGTGAAGACCTAGGGAGAGCTGGCTGTCATTACAGCAGCTGTGACCCCAAGTCCTGCTTTGTCTTCTCTTCTTGCATGCTGAGCCCTGGGCTTCCCCAGACCCCTCTGCATACAAGAAAGGTGCTATGCCGGCCTCTCCCCATGGTAGGCCAGGAAAGGGTGAAGTAGGAAGGCTCTGCAAGCAGAGGGGCTGGGAGAAAAAAGGCCCCAGCCCACCCTCTGTGGCTAGCTCCTCTCCTCCTCCCCAAAGCCAGAGCAGGCTGGAGACCCAGGAGGGAAAAGGCAGAGTAGTGCGTCTGCACACTTGGCCCTCACCTGGTGCCAGAGATGCATGTGGCCCCTAGCTGTCCCCAGGGTTTGGAGGGAGGAGACCGCAGAGTCCTCCTGCTGCGCCTAGTGGTGGGTGCCCTCCTGACAGAGGCAGCAGTGTAAGGACAAGTTCTGAAAGGGGAGGGGGCTTTGGCTGGACAGGACTTGGCCAGGTACAAGGAGGGTGTTCCCGGCAGAGGGAATCATCTATACGAAGGCACAGAGCCAAGAGAAAGACAGAGAGCATCACGTGATCTACTGCCCAGGAGTAGGGAGGCCAGGGCTCCCACAGATGGGGGCAGAGGCCGGGAGGCCAGGGCAGAGGCCAGTGCTCTGCAGGGGATGGGTCTAACCCATGTCCACCCCAGCCCTGGGGCTAAAGCCTGGGGAGAATCCAAGGTTTTTTTCTCCTATCCTTCTCAGTAGAGGCATTTTTCAGGGTCCCAGGGATAGACCCCTCTGTGCTCTGGCCTTTTGAGGATACCCAAGCAGCTTATATCCCCAAGAAGAACCAAGATCCTGAGTCTCCCTGGAGACACCCTGGGAAGCATCCGGGGGTGGGTCTCCCACAGACTGCCTTGGAGGATGGCGCAGGAGCCTTGAGCCTGGGACTCCAGTTGGACTTGGCCACCCAGAGGTCCATGGGACCTGTTTCCCAGTCCCCAAAGAACAAGGTGAAGTAACAGAGCCCCTGAGCTTCCCAGAGCTGTCCAGGGAGCTCTGAAAGGAGCGTCTACTTGTCACACTGTAGTTGAATTGAGAGAAATTGGGAGAGGTCACCAGGCCAAGGTCCCAGAGCTCCGGTTTACATTCCTTCCTCCTTCTCTGTCATCATCATTGTCCTCCTGCAAGAGATTCAAGTCTACAGGTTCATGGAGTCAGGGCAAAGCTCAACTCTTAGGACTTTCTAGCTGTGTGGCCTTGGGCACGTGAATTAGTTTATTAGTAAGAAGCTTCATTCATTGCGTTTTGCTCACTCTTCTATCCCGAGGGCCAAAAACCACAGTGGCAAAGATGTCACCTAGAAGATGCTCAGTAAATTGTGCATTAACCAAACCTCTTGAAGTCTTAACTCCTCCCACTTCCTTATCTGTGAGACAGACAGCGTAATAATCACTCATAACCTTAATGATGCTCAAGAGATTTGAAAAGTAGGAAATCTAGCTATGCCCAATAATGCTACCTCTGAATCTCAAATGTTTAAGTGTTAGATTTGGTATTCCATGAAAAATGCTAAGCCCAGGTCAGGAAGTACACCTGATGGTTGATGCTAGCCTAAGGTTTATGAAGACCTGGGTTCAAGCCTCAGTTCTGAAAAAAAAAAAAGTCCAGTTCATATAGCATGGCAGCCCTTAGTAACTACCAGAGCATAGTATTATACCATGGTCACTGGCATCACCTCCACTCCCAGCCTCTGCAACCTCCAGAGCGCTTTCTGTCCTGTGACCACTCAGGATTTTCTCCAGGCCACCATGCGGCGGCAGATGTGCTACACTGAGGCCCAGGGACTTTAAGACTGTTAAGTCCACACTACTCCTCCACTCTGCAGCCACCCTCCAGGTCCTTGCTTCCACCTACACAGATACGGAGGCAGAGTCCCACTGTTATACGCCCATCCTTGACTAGACTTGATGGCTGAATGATACATTGGGCTTTAGTTTACTCACTGCTGAGTTGCGACATAGGAAACAATGTGGAGTCAAAGCGAAGGTCAGCAAAATCCCCTGCAGAGTTCAAACAGTGACTATGTAGGGCTTTGTGAGCCACACACAGTCTGTTTTCACTACTCCGCTCCACTGTTACAGCGCCAAAGTGGCCATAGATGCTACATAAATGAATGGATGTGACATTGCCGATAAAACTTTATTTACAAAACTGACAACAGGAAGAATTTGGCCCGTGAGCTATTGTTTTTCCTCCCTTGATATAAAATAACAAGTCTAAACCAACAAATAAAAATTGGATTTGGTCTTAATCTATTAGTTCACTCCCCTTGGGCCTTGGTTTCCCCAAGAGTAAAATAAGAGTTGCAGGAGATCCAGGATTTCACTCTGAAATTCCTAGAGGCAGGCAGGTGGCAGAGGTCTGTGACATGGTGCGGGAAGGCCCTGGGATGACAAGGAATCCACTTCTTACTGCGGACAGCTGTGACTCAGCTCCCATTGACGGTGGCCTTGGGGGGCTCAGGGCGTCTACTTCCCCCCGGTCTGGATAGGTGAAATCCTATGTGAACTGCTCGCACTTTCAAATTCTTTTTATTGAACTGTAACACATACAAAAAACGTGTACATCTTCATTGTCCATCATGATAAATTCTTCTAACTGAACACACCTTCTAACTAACCCAAATCAGGACCAGAAGGTGAGAAACACCCCGAAAGCTTCCCTCCGTTGAACCCTTTACCACTAACCAACCCCAAAGGAACCATTGCCCCGGCTTTGTTCCAGTTTTTATTGCTGCACCTTTTCCAACTCGGTGTAGACCAAATGCACCCACAAGCCGGTCTGCCCAGCGCGGCCCCTGCCTTCCCAGCACCTGTGACCTCGGACCAATGGTCCTCCCCCGCCTCGTGGAGCTGCTGTGCAGAGCTCACAGTCCACGTGGGACAGGAAGGGCAGTGTGGGCAGGGTCTAGGGAAGAAGAGGGCAGGGATTTTGTCCCCCTAAAGGCGTGTGCGGTGAGCAATCAGAGTGACAATGTGGCCCAAGTGGAGTCCTAAGTGTCTTCCGAGGAGGGCAGCCGGAGGAGGCCAGGCCGGGCAGGCGCATTCGGCTGGCTTATTAAAACGACTTTGATCCCCGACTGCTTTGATATCCCGGGTCTTATAAAGAATTCACTTTCAGGGGTAAATATAGGTAGTTCAGAGAGATTTTATGACATACTGTACAGGCTCCTCTTCCAGAGACTTATTTAATTACTGGGGTGGGGAGGGATGGTGGGGGCAGCAAAAGTGCTGACGGAGAGGGGCCAGGCTCCGGCAGTTGCTGCTGCCCACCAGGGCATGATGCCTGCTGGCACTGCCCATACCCTGAGTGAGGGTCCTCGAGCCACTTCCACCAAGCTACCACAGGAATCTCAGCTGTATTGAGACCCCTGCCCAAGAAAGGCCAAGGCTGGGGAAGGTGGGAAGGGTTAGGAAAGAGGACATGGCAGGAGACAGGCATGCAGGGCAGTGCTGCCTCATGGGTATTGACATGGCGTCAGACCTGTGTTTGAATGCAAGCTCTGCTGCTGAGTGACCGTGGCCAGTATTTAATCTCTCGGAGTCTCCGTTTCTCACCTGTGAAGTGCGAGCAGCGCAGCACCTCCTCCCAGAGTGGAGGTGAAGGAATCACAGGCATGAATGCCAGCTGAGGACGCAGCACAGTGGAGCCCACAGACAGGTGTCAGTGCAGCTCAGCAGACCCAGCTCCTGCACCCTGCCACCTCCCTGGGCCCCTTGCTTTTCCCTCCAGGCAGGAGGACACGCGGCTATTCTGCTGGGGAACCTCTATGAAAGGTTTCTCCCTCCTCTGTTCGAGCCTTCAGCTGCAGATTCTCATTCTGCGGTTGGCAGGCAGGATTCTCTGCCAGGAGTTCTCTGATGCCGTCCAGCAGGAGGGTATTGATGGGGGACAGTGGGCTGCTCTTCTCCCAGGGCTATCCCCAGTGGCAAAAAGCACTCTACCTGGGTCACTCTTAAATAGCTCACTTCAGACGAATTTCCCACCTGTCCCCAAATTCCCAGAATTTGACCCATCCAGAGAAATGCAAAGCCCTTACAATAGTCCCTGGCTTGTATTAAGTGCTCAGATACCAGCAAGTGAAACTGCTATGATATTGGATTGCCTGTCAGTGCAGGCTTGGCATCGTATGTGTCTGTGAAACCTTTTCTCCATTGAGCACTATTTCTTCATATTTGATTCTTTAAAAAAAAAAAAAAACTTCAGCATGAGAATTAAGTGTTGGCATAAAATATCTTGAGAACCCACTATCATTAGCCCTATTTTATTGATAAGAAAACTGAGCCTTGGAGAAATGAGGGGACACATCCAAGGTCCCAGAGTTGTTCAGTAACCAAACCAGGGTTGAAAGAATAAGATCACTGTTTGCCTCACGGCACACCATCTTTGATTTCTCCTGTCTACTCCCATGCACACTTACACACATTTACACACAAACACACACCTTGTGGCTGCCACTGTGCTGGGCACATACTATTCACTGGTCCTTTGTTACCTTATAGAATTGTTGTTCATTTTCATGCCCAAATTCTCCTATTAGCTATAAATTCCTAGTAGGTAATGATCACATCTCACTTACCGTGCCCCCAGGGCCTAGTAGAAGCCAGTGTACAATAGATGTTCTGTAAATGCCTGTTGTATGTGTGAATGAATAATGAAGACAAGAGACAGGGAAATTTGCCACTAAACCTTTTGTGAGAGCCAGTGATTTGGTTACTTTCCTGGTAAGCCAGATTTGTAAACCGGCACCCCCAGTCTTCCTGCTGCGTCCATGCAATAGCTGCTATGTGGTAGACAAAGACAAATGATGGCTTAAATCTAGAGAATACCTTCTTTTCCTATCATGATCTCTAGCTAATTCCCTTTTTCCCGAACTGTAACCACAGAATGGTTCAATGAAAAAAGACCTCAAAAGCTAAAATGACTCCAGGTGAGCGGCTGGGAGCCATGTACAGGGTGTACAGGGGCCTGCAGGGCTCAGCATACTGGCAAAGGCCTCGCACATGGCAGGTGCTCACAGATGGATGTGCACTGAATAAATGAACCATCAGTGGCTGTTTCACAGGGAGCAAGCCATCCATCTCCAGGCTCCTTGCTTCCATCTCTCTCTTCTCTCTGCCTCTCACACGCACACACTCACAGCCCTTGAGGCCCCTTGGCTTGGGAGAAGCAACCCTCTTGGAGGCACAAGGGACCATGGCACCCACCAGGCTGGGGACAGCAGCCTTCTGTGTGCGTCTATCATCTTCCTCTTCTTGGCTCTTCTCCTTGCCCTGGAGCCGAGGCGGTAACTAATATTGTTTCCTGGCCTAAATAGATAATTGCCCTTCCGGCTGGATAAAAGATGTCTCACAGAGCAGAGTGAAATATCATTAATAAGGGAGACTGATTTACTCAGGAATTCCTTGAGAAGTGAGATTAATAAGCCATCCCCTGGTGTTAGATATAATCTTCACTTCTCTCCTCACCGCATGACTTATTTTTGCAACAACTGCACTGTTCTGTCATTAATCATTACAGAAGGCCAACAGTTTATCTAGGCTAATGGGCCTGATACACAAACACAACAGCTTTCTCCTCTGTTTGACAAGGGAGAAATTCATGGAGAAAAAAATTAATCAAGTGCTGTTTCTTCTTAAGGAAATAAGCTACCGATTTGCCAAAGAGTCAGTATAAGTGTCCACTCTGGATAAATGAATGAATGTGCATGGGAATGAGTGTGACACAGGCCTCCAGGTGTGTGGATAGGCGTGGAATGGGACTGTAGGCGGCAGATGTACCATGCCTGTGGGTGTGAGAATGTACATAGTGTATGGTCGTGCCTGCACGTGTCATGTGATCTGTTGTGTTTGTAAATACATGTGGTACGTTGTATGTGGGTACACATGGGCTGCACACATACACGCACAGAATATCTGTGTGTGAATCTATGGCATAGGACTTGTGCTAAGCTATACATATACAGCTGTTCTCAGTCATCTGAGGCTTTGCCTGCCATGAAAGTTAACCAAGTTCTGAAAATATTAGATAGAAAATTCCAGAAAGAAACAATACAGAGTTTAAACATCTATTCCAGTGTAACTGTTGTGTTTGGTTGGTTGGTATTATCATTAATCTCACTTAAAAGCTCTCTGATTTGTAGATTATATGTTTATCAATACATGTGTAGAGGAAAAGTCATGGTCTACTCAGGCGTCTGTTGGGGGGTCTTAAACATATCCCTGATGGGCAAACGGGGCCACTGTAAAGGTGCACGTGGTGTGATCCTACAGTCTTGGAAGTGTGGGTAACTCATGATTATGTATATAAACATATACATCTACATGTGAGTCTGTGTGCATGAATATGAAGTGGGTGAGGTAGCATTTATATCCAGCTAAGGACCATATGGTCAATACTTACTGTATTAAATAGATAAACTGATCACATTGAAAAAAATAAATATGATTAACAAACTTTTAACTCACTTATTTCAGCTTTTCTGAGCTGATTGGATTTTTTTCTCCTGGCAGAAGCCAGACTCTCTAAAAGCAGAACCAAGACAGAGATTCCATGCCTGTGATTTACTGGGAGAGCAACTGAGCCGGAGGGCAATGACTGAAGGAAGTAGTGCCTGTGGCCTTCGCAGCGACCCTGCACAGCAGCCAGGGCTGGGTGTACCTACCTGGTCAAGGGGATCTAGGGTGGCACTTCAGCATCTAAGTCACCTGCCAAGTAAGTATTGGAGCTGGACAGGGAGAGTTCCAGACAACCGTGTTTGGGTACTGGGGAGCCCAAGAAGATCAGTGAGGGAAAGGGAGGCTGAGGGGCTTTGAGAGCCTCAGGATAAGAACTGGGCTTCAGGAGAGTGGCCCTGGGGACACTTTAGGATGCACTGGAGGAGGGATGGTTATGCTGATCTGTTCTGGTTTGTGTCTAGATGTCCTCCCAAGCCTCATGCAGTCATGGGGTAGGGGGTTGGGTTTTTCAGAAGTGGCTTAATCTAGAGTTTGTGATTGATTCATGGTCCAGTGCTAGGATTAAGGGTATGAGTGCTACACCCACCCTAGGGCAGGTAGCCTACACTATAAGGGGCAGAGAGCCCTTGGTTGGTGATTTTGCTGTCTTCTGCCCACAATGAATTGTTCTCCTCTGCAAAGCCACTCTGCCCCTGGAGCCAACCAATTATGGACTGAACCCTCTACAAACCGTGAGCTAAATAAAACTTTCCACCCTTAACCTTGGGGGTCAGGTATTTTGTCTCAGCAATGAGAAAAGTAACTAATACATGGCCAAGAGAGAGACCATGGAACATTAATGGAGGCATGTTGCAGGGCAGTAAAGACGACAACACAGTTTGCTAAAATCCCAGTCCCTGCCACCTCCACTGTGGTGCTCAGGAGCCTACAGAACTAAGGTGCCCAGCTGGGCCCCAAGCACGTGGGCACAGAGCCATCCCATCCCCCAGTGTGAAGGCAACTCCGGCTGCCATCAATGGCCGCATTCAGCCGACAGGTCCCTGTGCCATGGCCACAGAAATGCCCATTCCCACGGGAAGGAGAGAGCTGTCCTTGAGGTGGGCAGCTAGGCGGTGCCCATGTGGGCCGTCACCCTGAGCCTCGGTGCCGACAGAGCAGGGGCTTGTCTGGGACGGAGGAGGGCAGGCGCTGGGCAGCAGCGTGCAGCTTGTGCTGCACCCTCGCCCCGCTCCCTGTGGCAGGGAGGAGTCAGGCGGTTACACTGGCATTTCTGATGTTGTCTCATGAAACCTGAGTGCTGAATCCTGAATTATGACCGTGCCCTGGCTGATCCACTTGGTGACTTGAAGGAATGTGAAATGGGGCGATTCTAGCCACCCCTGCCAACACTTGCTCGAGAATGTGGTATTTGCAGAGGGAATTAGAGGCAGCTTTCATGTTAACAAACTGAAAGGAGCAGGGTTTGGGTTTGTAAAATAAACTCTTCTTGGTCTGTGCTGTCTGCTGGTGGCCCAGGCGACAGACACCCCTATCTGACATGTATATTCACACCTACGACTCACGCAGCATGACACGTGTGTGTACATTTGGCTGGTGGGGAGGGTAACTCAAGAATTCAGAGGCTGGCTAGGTTGAAATCCCAGACTCCACTGT
This sequence comes from Dolichotis patagonum, assembly GCA_004027295.1. NCBI lineage: Eukaryota > Metazoa > Chordata > Mammalia > Rodentia > Caviidae > Dolichotis > Dolichotis patagonum. The sequence goes on along the minus strand of PVJX010002187.1, from coordinate 111,017 downwards.
TTAATGAACAAGTTTTGTGACCTCAAGCATGTGGCTCATCCTGACCTATAAAATGGGCCTACTGAGTACTTAGATCCTAGGACTCACCTGTCAGCATTTAGTTTGGTGTGAGGATTAAATGAGCTCCTGTTTGTCTAAGTGCTTAGAACCGTGCCTGGCTTATGTAAGTGGGTGCGCCCTGGCTCTGAGAAGGAAGTGGTCTTGGCCGGTCTCTGAGGGACCTTGGTAAGTTCACCTAGTCCCTGGGCCTCTTCTATCTGTAAAGGGGGCTCCTTGTGCCCTGCAGTCAGCGAGTGTGTCACAGCAAGGGTTTCCATGGTGTCCACATGTGCTTTTCACCTCCATGGCTCTCCCCAGCTCAAGACAGGATAAGGTATTGCCACCTACCAGGTCCAACCCAGTGCCGTATGGAGCCCTTTGCCAACCTCCACACCCCCGACTTTGAGAATGTATGCAAAGCCCCTCTGTGACCCAGGCAGCAGGACACCAATGAGGCTTGCAAAGTGCTGTGTGCACAGAACTCTCCATCTGGTCCCTTCCATGCTTCCCGCCCAACTATTTCACCTCCTCTCTCTCTCCGGAGGATGAAGCCAAGCTTGGGAGTACAAGTAACCTTCCCAATAGGGCTGGCAGGCTGATTGTAAAGTCCAGCCACAGAATCACTCACCAGTGCCACCTGTGGGCCTACCAATGATTTGAGGTGGCACCTGGATATGACATTAACCCCACCTGTCATTGGCACCTGGACATAACATTAACCCCTCCTGTTGTGCAGGGAGCATTTATGGGCTTTCAATTCTGGATAACATCAGGAAGTCCTCAGGGGTGGATGACTTAACACTTTCTTAATGATTGCTAATGTTTCTTTTCAACAGAGCTTCATCTCAAAGTCAGAGCCTTGACCTGAACACAGCCACCAGCTGGGGTGAAAAATGTGCTATTTTCATTGTTCTCATTTTTATCATTATCTGCTATTTTATGCCAGATGACACTGATCTTTTCATTTCTGGTGGAGATCAAATATTTCTTTATAAAGCAAATTTAAATAAAAGTGAGTTAATTTCATGAAAAATGTACCAAGGAAGGCTGGAGTCCTTGGCTGTGGGGGAGCGAGAAGAAAAGGATCCCTCCATGACTTGCACACAGAAAAGCCTGGGGAGGGGGCGGTCTGCTTCTGCAGACCTATGTAGCCTGAGCCCACGGGCTCATGGGACCCTGTTCATGAGTGTCTAGCATTGGAACAGCAGAAAAATGGATTCCACTAGAAGGGGCCGCTGGGGCCTGTGCCCGTTGCCCTAGTGAGCCTGCATCCTGCTGATGGGAGCTGCTCTTTAACTAGCCCGGCCAGCCTCTAACCTTGAGTTGCAAATTCTAGAAATTCAAGGGACAGTCCAGCCCGGGAGAAAGATTGTTTTAAGGGGCCAAATAGATACAGATGCTGTAGAATCTTCATGATGTGAGATTCCAAATGTGGAAGAAAGAAACAGGGGTGATCTAGAGGGAAGGACTGATGCACACACACCAGCATACCTGTATACAAACACACACATACCTGCCAACACATGCTGACAAAAATACACACACATGCTTGTGCAAACCTAAATGCACATTCACACAACAGCTTCTTCCTTCAAGCAGTCATCCTGGCAGAAACTCACTCTTCACTAAGCCTTCCAGTCCTGTCCCAGGACACCCTCTCACCACCCAGCATGGGCATGGCCAGTGGTTCCACACAGCACCTGACAGAAAAGGTATCAGCTCCCTCCCGGCCTAATTACAGGAGCCGCTCTGGTCCTGGCCTGCCTAATGTAGCCTCTCCACTCACTGCCCATCTACTCTGCTGTGTTCAGGGGGCATCACTGACCAGGCCATTTTCTGGACATGGTGTCCATTAGGCCTCGATTACCTGGCAGGGTCATGGCCTTTGAAGTGGCCGCAGAGGCCTCTGGGAGGCTATTTTTCTCTCACCTGTCACCACTTATTTTCCTGGGCTCCTGGCCTGTGGCCCGGCATTTTTAACTAATGGGGATTAAATAATCCAGCTGTAATACAAATGCCCACTCTCGGCCCTTGGGCTCGCGCTGGAGTCATTAAGACCTCAGCCAGGGCTGGCAGGCGCTCCCTGTGGAAGGGTTAAGGAGAGGCCGGGCAGCACATTCTGGATTTTTTTATTGCCTCCTCCTTATAGCTATTATCCACAAACACAACCGCTAATGAGAGGGCTGAGGAATTTGGGAGAGGAAAGGTTTCATTTGGGCTAGAGAAGGAAGCCATCGTCTGCCCTGAAAATAGCAACGCTGTGTCTGAGGCCTCCTCACCCTGAGCACCCCCAGGGTCCCAGAGCGTGAGCGGTGGAAGTCGGAGCAGGAGGAGGGGAAGGAGTCTGTAACTTGGTGTTGTCCATGTGTGCGAAGAAGGGGATGCCCGGCCTCACTAGGGGTGGTACTGTGTACCCCCAGGTACCTGGGCCTGAGCCAGGCCTGTGGGGCACCTTCTAATCGCCATTTAAACCAGGACACTCCTGAGAGTGAAAGAGGGCGCTGTTACCCATTTTTCCAGAATGGCAAGCATAAGCCAGGACCATCCTGTGCCAGAATCTAGATGAACTAAGGGAGGAATTCATTTCAGATGCAGAATTCCGGGAGGTGCCAAAATACTCAAAATCAAGAAGCATAACATTTTAATGCACTATGTTTTTAAAAATCAAAATGAACGCAAAAAGAATCCATAATGAGCAGAATATCAAAATTTTAAATAAAAGTAACTCCAACAGGGCCAAGATGAGGGTGAAGAAAAACGCTGATACTCCTTTCATCGTGGATTTTTTTCATTCATTTTGATTTTTTAAAATATTCCATTAAAATATTATTTATCTTAATTACAGAGTGTTCTGATGCCCTTGGGACCACATGAAGTCCTAATTCTCTCCTGGAGGCCCCACCTCTAAATACCATTATCATATGAATTTTGGAAGTAAGTTTCTTATATGTGAACTTTTAAGAGACACATTCAAACCAAGGTAACTTTTAAAATGCTAAAAGGAATGCAGAAATCCTCCATCTTAATCCATTCGCCCAGAGAGGTAAACGGCTTGCCTTAGCCACACAGTCAGGTGCGGAGACGCAACCCTGGAAGAACCATGGATGGATGAAGCCTGGGCATTTCCCTGGCATCCCGTTGCCCATAGCAGATACTGCAAACCTCTCTAATGGTCTGCCTCAAAAGGTTGACAGGGACTATACCTGACTTCCAGGACTCTTGTGTTTCATCCTCATTATGGAAGTTAATTCTTCTCACTGTCCTCAGTTTCCTTATCTGTCAAATGGCTATACCAGGGTTGTGTCCACCAGGGCTTTTCCAGCTATCAGGAAATGGCAGCAGGACATGTGAGGACTTTTGGAAAATGAATGACATCTCTGCAGATGGCAAGGGTTACGCTGAAAGGCTAATAATGCCTAGGAGGCTTGGCCCTGGCTGCCTGGTATCAGGAAGCACAGTACCTGAGGCAGGTGAAGCACACTGCAGATGAAGATTCTAAGTTGGGAGTTCTGAGAACCCAGAAAAACATAACAGCTGAGAGCTTTTACAATTTAGTGAATGTTATGGTTTGTATCTAGAATCCCCCAAAGCCTCATGCAGTCACAGGGCTTTTGCAGAGGTAGCTGAATCTAGAGTGCGTGATGCTGGGATTAAGGGTGTGTGATCAGTAAATTGATCCACTGATTGGTTTGGCATAGTTCCAGCTAGGATTAAGAATATAAATGCTACACATGCCTTAGGGCAGGTGTATACAATATAAGGGACTAAAAGAGTCTTTAATTTTGGTGGAGTTCGGGGTTTTTTTGTACAGTGAGCTTACCAGGCAGGAACTGTGCCACTGAGCTATATCCCCAGCGGGCAGGAAGAGCCTTGTTGCTTTTGCTGCCTCTGCCTGTCAGGAACTGTTCCTCTCTCTGTGAAGCCACCCTACCTTGGATTCAGCTGATCATGGACCAAAACCTCTACATACTGTGAACTAAATAAAACTTTTTCCCTTTAATTTTTGGGCTATTATGTCTCAGCAATGAGAGAAAAATAACTAATACAGTCAACAAAAAAGTCTCACTTTTAATAAATGGTATCTTTGGGAGAAGCTCAAGATTTTAATTTAAGAAGTAGGTAACACAATTTTAATAAAATTTGAGTTTATGTATCTAATTATCATAAATTTCATTCTTAATGAAAGTTAGCTCCACTTTTAGCACAGACACCTAAATTTTTAGCAGGTCTGACTCTCCCGAAGACAATAGCTATATGTCTGGGCAAAACACCAAAAAAGTTGAAACAGTGAGCAAATCAGGCAGACACGGGACAGCCAACACCTGGGAGAGGGGAATGAAGGGCACCAGGTAAGCTTTCATTTCTAATCTAAACCAGCCAAGGTGGAGCATACCTGTACTCCCAGCACTCAGAAAGCCAAGGCAGGAGGACTGCAAGCCTGAGGCCGGCCTGGACAACCTCGTGAGACCCTGTGTCAAAATTCAAAAGGGCTTAAAAAAAAAAAAAATTAAAAAAAAAAAAGATGATCATGCATTTGAAAAAAAAAATTCAAAAGGGCTGGGTAGGGAGCTTGTTGTGAATGCTTTCAGTGAAGATTGGTGCTGAGATGATTCATCTGTTAGAATTAATAGACAAAACTTTAAAAGCAGTTATTGTAACTGTGTTCACGAACCAAAAGGAAAATATACTCACAACGCATGAAATCTTAGAAGATAAATAAAATTGCTTTTAAAAACGTAAATCCTAAAACTGAAAAATACAATATCTGGCCAGACATGGAGGTGCATGCATGTAATTCCAGAACTTGGGAAGCTGAGGAAGGAGGGTCACCATGAGTTCAAGACCAGCCTGAGCTACACAATGAGTTTGAGTCCAACCTGAACTGCTTAGTAAAGCCCTGTTCTTCAGATATATATGTTCAGATATATATGTTTTCTTCATATATATATATATATATATATATATGTCTTGAAGAACAAGTGTGAAAAGAATACTGATCCTTGAATACTTGGAATTTAATATTAAAAGGTTTATAAGCAAGAAATTGGAGTCACAGAATAGAAGCAACAGACAGTAGATAAATACATTTTTGAGGAAATAATGGTTGAAATTTTCCCAAATTTGATGAAAGGAAAATTTATACTTTTGAGAAGCTCAGTCCCAAGAAGGGTGAATACAAAGAAAACCACACAGAAACACTTCATAGTCACACTATTGAAAATTGAAAGAAAAATGTATGAAAGAAGCAAGAAAAAAACAGAGAGAGAAGTAATGAGAAATTTTAGTCCTTTTATCATAGTACAAAAGGCAGAGGACATAGAATCATGTCTTCAAAGTGATAAAAGAAGAAGAAAAGTCAACTAAGAATTCTACATGCAATAAAAATGTTTTAATAATAAAGGTGAAATAGAGACATTTTCTATTAGAGGTAAAAAAAAATAGAGGTAAAAACAAATTTTAGAATATTTCCAACATCTGATCTCTAATACAAAAAATTGATAAAGAAAAATTTCCAGGCTTAATAAAAATGAAGTGTTAAAAATAGTAAATACCCAGGTAGATAGATGGATCCTTTTCCTCTTAATTTCTTTAGCATACATAGAGATGTTTAAAGCCAAATAATATAGCACAGTAGTGTGGAGTTGATCATAGATACAGGTGGGGCTCATAGGACAACTATGGTATGGAAAATGGAGAATTCGGTGCCATGTAGCGTTCAATGTATCTACATGGCTGCGATGATTTTACATTTTACATCAATCGATCTGCACAACGTTCACTTCTCGAGTACGGCAGAGATTTCAGGATTGGCTCAGTCCTTTTGAGATGCTGTAATAAACTACGATAAACTAGTAGCTTACAAGCAGCATGTGTGTCTCCCAGTTCTGGTGCCTGGTAGCCTGGGATTGAGGCCCTGGCCATCCTGGTAGGTGGGGCTCTGCTTCCTGGTTCCTGGACAGAGCATTTGTTCTCCTTGTGTGTTAATGATAGCAGGGACTAAGTCAGTCTCCGACTTCTCCTTTATAAAGATTCCAGTCCTCATCATGAGGATTCAGCCTTCAAGATGTAATTGCTCCCAACACTATCACTCTGCAGGTTAGGATTTCAACATATTACTTTGGGGAGACAGAAATGTTTACACCATAGCAAGGATGGGTGCTAAAATCCTTGCAGCAGTCCCTGAAAATCACAACTCAGAAAGGCATGAAGCTAAAAAATAATAATTGATGAATTTAAATTGAACTTTTAAAAAATATTCAAATAATCCAAAATAAGGCAGGAGGTGTATCAAGGAAACAAAACTTGAGGGAACAAAGAAAAAGTAAATAATAAAATGGTGGACCTTGATTCAACTATATCAATGTACATGTGGACAAAGTAGTTATTAAAAGGCAGAGCTGTTTGGTAAAGATAAAGAGATGACTGCCAAAAAATGAATGGATAAAGAAACTGCGTATATACAATGAAATATTATCCAGCCATTAAAAACACAGAATCACTTCATTTTCCGGAAAGTGGCCAGAACTTGAAACCACCAATTTAAGCAAAATAAACCAGACTCCAAAAGTTAACAGTCATGCTTTCTCTTATATGTGCAAAGAAGGAGCAGGAAAGAGGGAAGGGAAGAGGAGAGGAGAGCCGAAGGTAGACATTTGGAAAGGAGGAAGATAGGAGAGGGGAAGAAAAGGGAAAGGAGGGATATGGGGCTGACAATCCTCAGCATACATTACATGCATGTACCAATATACCAAAATCAATCTAATTAATATTACTATATTACTAATAAAAAAGAGTTCCAGGACCAGAAGAGCCACCTGAATGACAGGTTTGATATCCACCTTGAAAGTGCTGGCACAGTTTGGCTGTTGCTAAAATACCCAAACATTCCCATACTGATTGGCAACTAGCCCCAGGTGCCTTGTCCACCCTAGGCCCTCACCCCTACAAGCCAGCACCCCAGTGGTTTCTGCTTGCCACAGGGTAGGCTCCTGGGGACGTGCCCCCACATAGAGGCCACTGGCCATTCCATTTTAACACTTCCGATGCTGTGCTAGCTGGCAATATTTTGAACATCACCCCTGGATGAATGCCAACATTCGGAACCAATCATTTCAAACACCTCACTCAGGGTCTTGCCAGCCTCAGTATATAATTCCTTCCAATATGTGGTTTTTGTGTGCGTTACAAAGAGCACAACCTGATTCACACTAAGCAAAAATTTCAAGCAATAACAGTTTTATCCTTTTATTAACAATTCAACTTGAAATCTCAGGATGTGCTGCCATTTAGCAGAAGTGCATGGAGAAACTTTATTCTGAAGCCTGCACCAGAAAAAGAAAATAGAAAAAGTTAATCCGGCAGCACATAGGAATGCATCTATGATCTCCAACGCATTGAAAGCAGGGGCTAATCCTGACACGGCTTTTGGTTGTTTTGATTATAGCTTCTTAAATACTTGAGACTAAAGAGAAGTAAAAAATTTTAATTAAGCACTCAAGATGCTAAGTACATATATGATGTGCGACAAACTTGCCTTCCTGCTCTAGGGTGAAGCAGCTGTATTTAGAGTGTGTTTGTGTGGTTGTGCATGTGTGTAAGTGTGTGAGTGTGGGAAGTGGGAGTGTGCACATCCAAGTTGGTAACTGTGATGTGTGCATGGGTGGATGAGAGTGAGTTTGTGTGCGTGAAAATACGCATTGTGTCAGTGGGCGTGTGTACACGTGTGTGTATGAGAGCATACAGGTAGGTAAGTGTGCATGTGGATAAGTTCCACTTGGAACTACCAAGGTTTCCCACAAACACCCCTGCACCGGTCCTCACTGGCTACTCAAAGGAGGCAGGGAGGCCGCTCTCTCTTCCAGCCCTCAGCCCTGCAGGGAGACCGCCCAGTCCTCACAAGGCCCAGGCCGTGCCTCGTCCTGCCCTGGGTCATGGCGTTGGCAGCCCCAGTGTCTGAGTGCAGAAAGGTCAACCGTGGGGTTTTAGAGACACTCGTGATTACCTCCTGGGCGACTGCCGAGACGTCCGTTTTGGGGCTGACACCTTTCTAAACATAGCACGGGAGAAGGCTGACATCCCGTTCGTCACCAAAGCCACTTTCTTACCCAGCCAGACGGGCCCACACTCCAAAAGAGCCACTTATAGCCACCTTCAAAAGGGCCCCGGCTGGGTGCAGAGCCAGGAGAAAGGAGGGTGGGATCCAGTGGCCTGCGGCCTCTTGACCGAGAACAACCTCTGACATACGACTTTTAGAGGCCAAGAGACCTAGCTTCGAATTCGAATTCTGTCTCTGTCCCTGTGGTGTGAAATTTCTTCACTTCTCCCAACCTCGCTTTACCCACTGACAGATATGACTGGGCATTGTCCCAACAGTTCCTAAGCTACAAGTCCTGCTTTCCAGATCTGGAGTCTGCATCTCTCCCTGTCTTGGGCTCTCTGAGTCTTATACCTGGATAGAGATCTGTGAATGTCATAGCTGAGAGCAGGGCAGCTAGGGCCATGGCAGTGTGGGTGTGTGTTAACAGCTGTGTGTGGGGTTTCAATGGCATAGGTGCTGTGTGTCCTGCGGAGAGCCACACCCCCTTTCCAGCCCAGTTTCTGGATCTGCTCCTCCTGTCTTTCTAGACCATTTTGTTTCATCTTGTTTTGCTGAAGGACAGAGCTGGGTGTTGAACCCAGGGCCTTCACACTGAGCCACACCCCCAGCCACTACCTCTGCCTGTTAAAACTTTGAGAGGGGTCCCATCAAGTCCAACAATTTCCCAAATTGACCTCAAATTTAGTCTTCCTCCTACCTCAGCCTCCCAGAGTGCTAAGATTATAGGCATATGCTACCCTGCTCTGCAATTTCACACCTTTTGTGAGTGTTGCCCTTAATAGCTCTATAACACAGGTTCTATCATGGGGTGGCCTGGTCACCCCAGAGCCCGCCCAGTGCTGGCCCAGGAAAGCTTGGAAACCTGCTTTCCGACAATCAGGGAGGCATGCTTCCTTTCTCTTGCAATTCTCGTTCTTTCCAGGGGCCCAGGAGCTGCCATGCTGCCCTCAGGCTTCTGTCAATGCAAATTAACTCACTGGAAGGTGGCAGAGAGTGAATGTGTCTCCAGACTCATTGCTTTTTCAAAGAGGAGCCAAGAGGGGCTCAGTAGAGCCACTCAACGTTGGTCCCTTCAGGACCCCATGGGGACAGTGTCTCAGAGCAGAAGTCCCTTCTCAGAGCCCCTCAAGTCATGCACTGGTGCTAACAGCCCAGCCCCTAACAGACACAGGTGAGCATGAGTGCTCAGCACCTCCCCCTCTGCCTGTCCCTGCACCCCTGGGCTGCAGGAGTGACGTGACACAGGGGTTAGGATATAGATGCACCCTGGGCAAGTGGATGCTGGGCTTGGGGTGGCTCCAGTGAGCAGACCTGCTACCCACGTGCTCAGCCTCCCAGGCACATCTGCGGGGGGCCAATGAGCAGTGCAGCATCTGCACCTGGCCTTGAAGTGGGAGAGGCCTGCATCTGTGCTTCATCTCTGCCCCAAATCAGCGCGCAGCTCTGGGCCAGCATTCCCTTCTCTCAACCTCAGTTCCCACATCTGTGAAGTGAGGATAACAGCTCCCAACACATGGGGTGGTTTGGAGGCTTAAATGAGCTTCCTGCCCAGACCCTGCCACATAGATCAGCTCCTGACCAGTGGAGGTCTCTGCCATGGTGCCCATGATGAGGAAGAGGAAGGTGTGGGTGCCGGCGTCAGTGCAGAGGCTTGGGAAGCAGCCCAATTGCTGTCAGTGGGAGCTAGGGAGCTCTGTGTTCCTCTCTCTGCCAACAAGGCTCTTTGCCATCAGCGACATCTGGCTCTCTGCCCTGGATGTGTATTAGGAATGATTACGTGTCCCTTTAAATTCTGGGAGCTGTCGCTAACGGATGCCGAGGTTTATTTGCCACCGTTTATTTCAGCTCCTGCGCAGCCCCAGCCCCTCTCTCTGGAGAGGACCAGGCACGGAGAGACACCTGCTCGCGTGGTTAATTTCCATGAAAAGCGCACATCCTGGGAAAGGGGCCCGTTTGAAGTGCTCCTTGTTGGCTGAAAATGAGTCCCCAGGGTCATCCCCACCCCTCCATCAGGCTCCCCCTTTCCAGGAGATGGAGAGGAAGGGAAGCCCCTTCTGAAGAGGGAACCAAATTGCTTCAAAATTAGGATGGAGGAGAAAAAAAATGAGATAGGCCCAATCTTGGGATGAGGACAGAGCAACGTTTTCAAGTAGGACAGGCCTGGACTCAGACGGCACATGATCACATTCCCGGTAAAGAGTCCGGTGCACCGAGGATTTAGCTCAGCGGCATAAGTGCCTGCTTGGCAAACGTGAGGTCGTGAGTTTGATCCCTGGTACAAAAAAAAAAAAAAAAAAGAGTCCGGTGCACATTTCTTACACTTTGCAGAAAGGAAGAGCTGGGCCTTGCTGCTTGTGCATGCACACACAGACACTCAGAGTTGGGAGGGTCAGATGTGCTAGAAAATAGTGGATCCAAACTGCAGAGGTTGACTGTGTCACCACCACTCAGGACATATGTGCAGAGATGACACAAAGCCCCATCTTGACCTCCCTCCCCTACAAGTCCATCGTTCACCAGGGAAGGGGACTGTGCAGGCCACCTCTGTCCCTGCACCTCCCAAAAACAGCTTCCCCCAGGATTAGAGGTTCACGTACCAATTCCAGAGTTCACCTTTGGGGACAGACTCACAGCAAGGACCCATGCACACTATGGAACAGCGATTCATGCTAGGACTTGGGAGCTCCAGGGATCAGAGCATCATCCAGACATGGGACGCAGGGTCTATCCAGGAACCTCCACTAGACCCCATAGATGCCAAAGAATTGGCTCCCAAGACCCCTCCCTACTGGACTAGGCATGGCTGTAGGTGGGACAGAGCTGGGTCATCTGAGACACGGACCCCTCTTACCTGGGTCTAACATCAGGACCAGCTGAGGGTGAAGGCAAAAGGCCACCGTCATCTCCTGCTGATGGGAGCAGAAGGCAGCACAGTTAATTTGAAGGTCAATTTGACAAGTGGCTCCTGAGATCTAACACACACACAGACCTTGAAGCCCAATAAGGACACCTTTTTGTGGCTGTCCCAGGAAAAGCTCACCACTGTGGCTAAAGAAGTATGTGCAAAGATGATCACAACTATATGGTTTATAAAAGTTGAAATACTGAGAACAACCTAGATGTCCATCAAATGGGGAGTGCCTAATTAAACCATGCACAGCCATCCCATAGAGTACTGGGAAGCCGTTGAGGAGGGTGATGTGGTTCTCTGTGTCATCACAAGGATCAACTGTGAAGATACACTGTTGGCTGAAAAACACTTGAGTCCTTTGAATCTATGTATATTAAAATGACCCCTATGATTCTACAAAGATGTATGTATATATATAGAATTCCTAACAATACAGTAGCAGAGATTGTATCCAGGAAATAGAATAGGGGACCAAGACTGGGGGCAGTGGTCCAAAGAATTTAATTCCAAGCTGTAACAGGCATATCTGCATCTAGTCGTGTGTTCGTTATGTATTCAAAATTTAAATTGCAGTGTAGCGTGTGTGCCATATGAAGAAGTCAAAGACGAAGATTTGACGACATAAGACCTGAGACCTGAGATTTCTCTGCACAGCTTGGCTGCTTAACAACATGACATACTTAGCATACTCAGACTTCTCGGGGCTCCAGGAAAGGCCTGTGTTCCAACAAGCAAGGTGTAAGTAGCATTGCCTTTCACAGCCTACACTAGAAAGTCAGATGCCACTGCATGCTGCTGGTTAGAAGTAGTCACGAGAATGCTCAGCCTCAATGGGAGAATTAGACCCTAAGTCTCAGCGCAGCACGGGGCAGGGCAAGAGACTGCAGGCCAAGGATGGTGCAGATCAAAGAGACTCTGGGAAAATACCACCTATCGCAAACTAATATTTACTGCATGGTTGATTAAAATAGTACAATAAACAGCGTTCTGTTCAAAATAGAATTAACTGCACCATAGGGTGTGTGCAATTGAGATCTGCCAGCGTCCCTTACACTTTCATCTTTATAGCACATGAAAGTTTCCAAAGAAGTTCTCACCTTTGTTTTGTCAGAAGAGCCAAGAATCCCATTTTACAGATGGCAAAACGCAGGTTCTCCGAGGGTCTCCAAAACAGTCCTAAGGAGGCACCTGCACCCAGGAACACTAGAGGATGCCAGGCTAGGGGAACACTGGACTTCTTTAATGGGGACAGAGTCTCACATCCTCTTGCCATCACTCGCTACTGTTGTAATATGATCACCTGGTTGTCCTGCCGATGCCATGGCCTCTGCCTGGAAACTGTCTTGCTCTACCTGGTTTCATGCTTCTGAGCATGGCTTCATCTCCCCACCCACAAGGCATCAGCCCAGGGTGCTCTAGCCCAGGGTTCCCGTCTTCCTCTAATTCTTCTGAGCTATATCTAGCCCTATGTAGCCATAGGTATATTTGTTGTGCACCTATTATATGCAAGTAGCATAAAAGCTAAGTTTAAAATGCACTTGGAGACACTTAGCAGACTTATAAATGTTAAGCTGCGTACTACTGAGAGAAAGTTACTCAGAGTTTAACTGTTTCACAACCTCAGCCACAAACCATGCTCTAAACCATGGCTGCCTTATCCACAGGGTCTGACTTGGGGATCCTTCTTAGGGCCTAATTACTGGTACTTGACAAACAATTCTTGCTGCAGTGATGTGGTTTTTAGCTAAATCTGCAGAAGCAACAAATTAGATGAGGAGAGAGGTGGTGTGTCAACAGCGTGCATGTCAGGAAGCAGAGGTGGCAGCCCACATCCGCATGGGGAAATGAGAGGGAAACACTAACACAGAGACAGGATGCAGGAAAAAACAGAGCCCAGGGGACAGCCGGTGTCAGGACGGACAGGCCTCTGCATGTCAGTGGACCTTGAACATATTCTCAGCATATCAAAGCACAGAATAATGCATATTCATATTTTATGTCCTCTATGGGTTAAAAGTTTAAATCGTGTTTAGAGTTCTTAAGGAAACAAGGGCATAATGGGACCTATGTTAGAAAAAGTTTACATTAAAAAAATTAAATAGGAAAAGTTGTGAACAGAAAGGGCAACCGGCCATGAGGGAAAATATTCAAATAGGAAGACCAGCTTTGTGACCCCCTGACTGGGTGGCTGAGGGGAAGGTTATAGCTGATGGTTTCCTGAGTGCCAGTCTCGGTTTCTGCCCTCCTGGGGCTTCCTGTCTAACTGGAGATGTATGTCCTGTGCCCACCCTGATGGATCAAGGACCCCAGCGTAAGCTTAACCCAGTAGAAGATATCCATGTTGTCACAGGTGACAGCACACCCCAGACCCTGCCTGTTCCAAGGCCTGGTATGCAACACTGTCCCCAGGGCACTGGTAGGACTAGAGCTGGTAGAATAAAAGCACCTGAGGTGGGCACAGGCACAGGAGGTAGGCCTCCCTCCGTGGTCTCAAAGGAACAAGACCTAAGGAGAGCCAGGAGCCAAAGCCCAGACTCCAGGTCCTTGTCACAATCAGAATAGCACAAGCCCATGGAAAACACCAAGGTTCTGTATGGCAAAAAGAGTTCCTTTGGTTTGCCAACTGCAATCCTGTCTTAATGTCTCTTGGTGTAAATAGAAAAACAGACCATGCCCAGGATCAGTGAAAAAGATGTCCATGGGTGATTGACTATCCATGATCAATATCTGCTACAAGTTCCCAAAGAGAGAGGAGCAGCGCCCGAGATCTTGTACCCGTAACCTAGTTGAATGCCCCTTGACAAATGGCACAGTGCTATTCCGCAGAGAAAGACTCGCCTGAGCTCACCGAGTGAGAAGGGAAACGATATTTGGAACTATACTGTCCAGGGCAACCTCTGGCCACATGTGCTTTTGAAGTATGTGAAATGCTGTTTGTCCAAATTAAAATGGGGTTTGGAAAAACTATATGAAAGCAATGTAAAATACCTTGTTAATGTTTTCCGTGGATGACTTGTTGAAATAATAATAGTGTAGACGTGTTGAGTTAAATAGTTTATTTTTTAAACACATTTCACTCGTTTCATCTTGCTTAGTGGATTTGAAATTACTGTACATCCCTGGCTCACCATATATTTCTACTGGAGAGTACTGTTGTAGAGCAAAGAAAAGTGGTCAACCTTTGGGGGATTCAATGTCCTAATCCAGGAGGTCATCCTGGGGAAGAAGGAGGTATGAGAATGACTGAGTGAGTCCAGGGTACCTGGCTACTTTTCTTTTCAAGATGGTAAAAATATCGTGACAAGTTAGTGGAAAATATCTGAAGTCAAATTCGGGGAGCACCTTACACTGTCCCATGAACCACTCTGTGTCACTGTCCTGTGTGTTTGCTGATCATTGTTATCAATCTCACCCTCTCACAGCCTAAAGAAAGCTGTACCAGAGGGGGCTTGCCAGAGGCCAGGTGAGCTGTCCAAGACTGCAGAGACTGGTATGCCTTCGACCATGTAGGTAGGGGAAGGGAGACCTCGGGCTGCACCCAGGGCTTGGAGACATTCTTTTGCAAAGCTCTTGATGAAATGCAGCCTTGCACAAAAGCCTAATCAAAACCTGACATTGCAGAGCAGGGAAAGAATGAGCCCCTCCTGTGACTCCTCAATCCAAGCTTCCCTTGGTGAGGAAGGGCATAGCTAGCCCTGCACATGGCAAGTACTATGGCAGCTAGCCACAAGGCACATGGTGGCTCTCTCTGGGCCTCAGTTTCCCTGTCTAACATCAGGAGAGTTGAGGTGATTTCAAACAACCCCTGCAGCCTCTCCGATTGCAGAAAACCCGCTCTACTTCAACGCTGGCTCAGACCTGGGGACAGTAACGTAGTTGGGGTATAGATCTAAGACCAGGACTGTGACACAGCTCAGCTTTCCTGGCTCTGGGACACCATATTCCTGAGGACCACCATGTACAGTTGTACAGGTTGTCCACTACCTCAGAGCCTCCTAACTGCCCTAATGCAGGGACAGATTCAACTTCTACTCCATGCCCCCAACAGAGCACCTAGTGTGGGAGCTGCACTCATTCTGAAGAGGCAGGTAATTTGCACAGACACTGAACAAGCCTGCCAGGGCCCCTCTTTCCCACTGCAAGCTCACTCCCCGAATTGACTCCACCCACCTTGTCTTAGTCCCCAAATATCTGACCCCAATTCAATGCCCAGTCATGAAATTGGTACATTCAGGGGTTGAAGGCCAGAGAAAACACAAGCATCAGTCATGGCCTTGGAGTCAAAGGTAGTAGACAAGGTTGCAGAGGCTGGGACCAAGGGACACTTTGTGTGTGTGGAAGCCAAGAGACCAAGCATAAGGACTATCTCTGTGCCTGGGCTTGGGCAAACCCGTGCACCATGAGCCATTCTGTCCCAAGCGCTCTGTGTTGCTTTGTGTTAAGTCACTTTGTTTCTGAGTCTCAGCTTTTTCACCTGGGAAACAGGGCTGTTTCCCCCAGGCCCTGCTTGCGCTCGGGGGCAGTGAACACGAAAGCACATGGTAGGCTTTGAAAAGGTGCGGTGGCAGGGGCTTCCTGGGTGGTTCAGTTGGCTCCGGTCCTCCAGCCTTGCACACAGCTTCCCTCCTCGGTGCCTTCCATGTCTTCCCAGTCCACAGCAGCTCTGTGGTATGACCCACTTATGACACTCATCTTGAGGATGACAAGACACCAGACTGGCACAGAGCCAGACCTGTTCTTCAAGGAGTAGAGGAATTGTCAGACATCCATGACCTTGAGGCTCTCCATTCTGGGCCAAGCTACCCTCAGGGGGCTTCAGAAGATGAGGTGTAAGCCGTGCTGTCAGTCTGGCAGCCTCTGACCCTGACGGAGGTGACAGGTTGACCATACTGAGGACAGAGCTCCTGACTCAGGCTCCCTGAAACTGCTACCACACTCTGACTCTAGCCCAAACCCTTGGTCCAAGCCCTGGAGTGATCCACCTTTCCACAGTGCCAGGGCTGAGAAGAGGGGCTTTGCCCCTGTGGGCTTTGCTCTGAGGCTCAGGAAGGGCCTGGCTCCCAGATGCAAGGCTAAGCCCACGTGAGGGCCACCTGGGTTTTAATCCACTGTCATCCGAGACATTCACATCATGAGGGGTGAGGGTGGACCCAGCCACTTTCTATAATTGGGATCAAGTGCCCTGCCCTCTCGGTCTCCGGAGAGGAGGTGTGAGGGTACAGAAGACCAGCCAAGGGCAGCCTCTCTACACCCGAGGATGATGGGAGCTGTCATCTCACTGGCCAGTAGGAGCTAAACCAAGTTCACTGTGGCTTTACACATTGCGTGGGCAATGGATCCTCCCCTTCCCCACACAGGGTCCTTCTTCCTCGAGCCTCCCTCTCCACCTGTGAGCTTTGACACTGTCATGGTTTATGTCAGTGGCCCCCAGGCCTCAGGTATTTGCATTGTGCATTTGTGATTGGTTCATTGTCTAGTGCTTGGATTGGTGGTATCAGTGCTACACCCTGCTAGGGGTGGAGCCAGGATGTGATGTAATGGCAGGAAGAAGGTATGTCTCTCTCTTGCCAGTTTCCACTTGCTGTTTGCAGCCACCATGAACTATGGCCCCACCATGCCACCCTGCCTTGGAGCCAACTGAGTATGGACTGAAACCTCCAAAACTGTAAAAAATAGACCTTTCCTTTTGCAACTTTGGGCATCAGGTATTTTGTCTCAGCAATGAGTAAAAACTAACTAAGACAGAATTTGGTACCAGGAGTGAGGTCATTGCTGTGACTATAGCTGACCATGTTTTCCAAGAGGCTTTGGAAATGGCTTGTGGGCAGAGTTTGGAAAGGTTTGGACATGTCACCTGGATGCACAGAGCTGGAGCAACTTAGGTTGTTCTGTAGAGGAGATTCTGGTCAGAGCTCATGAACCCAGAAGGCTGATAGAAAGCCTGATGGTAAAGACCAGGCTTGCAAGGTTTCTGCTGGGAAGGAGGATTATATTGGTCATTGGACTCCCTATGATATGTGTTATGGCTTGGCAGAAAGTTTGTCTGCATTTTGCTCATGCCCAGAGACTTTGCCTGAGACTGAGATTAAGGGTAATGGACTGATTAATCTGGCAAAGGAAATTTCAAGGCAGAAAAATGTTGAAGCTGTGGCATGGCTATTGTTGGGGGCTTTTCGCCAGCTCTATGTTGCAAATCAAGAGCAATGAGCCCAGCAGGATAATTTAAAACACTGTGAGTTTGGCCAGAAGTAAAAATCCAGTAAAGCTGTGGATTGTAAAGATAGTGCTGAGACTTTGATTGCTGAGAAGAAACAGAGAGATAAGAAAGATGGCCACCAGGCATCCCAGGAAGCAGTGAGTCTCCACCCTTTGCAGCCACATGAGGTTCCAGAATGGCGGCAACATAGAAAAGCTTTTTTTCACAATCAGGTTAACAGAGCCCAGCAATCTAGGCAATCAACCCCTACAGCCAAAAGAGAGAAAAGCCTGGCTACTGCTCCAGCTGGCAGCAGACCTTGGGTGCATCCACATGGTGCTGATTTTAGGTGCAAGGAAAATGCACAAATTCTGAGGGTAAGAAGGCTTCCACCTCGATTGCAAAGGGCCTGGGAGGCCAAGCGGTGTGCCCCTGAGAGGGCAATATGTAAAGTAAGTGTGAAGCCAAAGGTGTAGTGGAGACCCCAGAAGTTTGGAAAAGCCAAGAACATGGATCATCCAAGGAAAGCTGCAAAAACTGAGCAGAGAAGGTTTAAGAGAGAAGCTGTGGGAGATGAAATCCCTGGAAGTGTCCTGGGGGTGGAATCACCCAAGCCTTTTGGAGCTTGCAACCAGATTGCTTCAAATGCTGAGCATGGAACTCTAGGACTTAATATTCGCCCTGCTGGATGTTGGACTTGCTCTGTTTCCAATGCTTTATATTCCCGTTTGTAACTTTTGGAATGATAATGTTTATTTTGTGCCTTTGCATTTCAGAAATGTTTAACCTTGTTTCACTTGTATAGGGGTTTACAGTTAAGAGTTTGCCATAGATATTGGAGAAGACTTGGGACTTGGACTTCTCAGCAATGCTGAAAACCTTAGGACTTTGGCAATTCTTGGAGATGGACTAAATGTCTTTTGTATAAAAGTTGTACATGAGTCTTTGGGGGCCAGGGGTGGAATGTCATGGTTTATGTCGGTGGCCCCCAGGCCTCATGTATTTGCATTGTGCATTTGTAATTGGTTCATTGTCTAGTGCTTGGATTGGGGGTGTGAGTGCTACACCCTGCTAGGGGTGGAGCCAGGATGTGATGTAATGGCAGGAAGAAGGTGTGTCTCTCTCTCCTGCTGGTTTCAGCTTTGCTGTTTGCAGCCGCCATGAACTGCGGCCCCACCATCCCGCCATGCCACCCTGCCTTGGAGCCAACTGAGTATGGACTGAAACCTCCAAAACTATAAGAAATAAACCTTTCCTTTCCCAACTTTGGGCATCAGGTATTTTGCCTCAGTGATCAGTAAGAAGTAACTAAGACAGACACTAAATAAATTAAGCCAGCCATTTCTGTATTCTATCCCAACTCCATTACTTGCTGGCTTGGGGCAAGTCTTGAGCTTCCCTGAACCTCAGTTTCCAAATCTGTGAAATGGGCATTTTTCCATTTCCCAGGCAGTGTGGCTGAGAACTTTAAAAAAAGACAGCCCATATCCATTGTCCATCTGTCTTGATGTGCATTAATGTCAGCCGTCTTCCCACTGCTCCGTATTAAATGGGGAGAATCACTCCACTCAACTCCTTCATTTAATAACCAGTGTGCTTGTTTTTTGTTATCCCCAAAGAGCTGTGAAGTATTTATCATCATCACATCAATATGAAAATGAATGTTAATCAGAATATCCCATATCTTATCAGAGTTCAACTGTGTCCAGCACTGCACTAAAAATTGCCTTTGTTTGCATTGTACACTTGAATCTCCACATTGATTCAGTCTTATGGATACAATTGCACCCCCACTCTACAGATGGCAAAACTGAGCCATAGGCAAGTTAGGGAACATGTCCAAGATCATGGCATGTTGACTTAGAAACTGAGTCTGACTCCAGGGCCTGCAGTCCTGACTGCTATGCCTTGCTGCCCTGATTAGTGTGTGCCTTTTACTGAGGTTCTCATTACCCAGCCTGCTGCTAGGGCTCCCACTCTGGAAGAAGGTGGGCATTGTCCCTGAGGGTCTAATGCAGCTTTCCACTGTCCCCACTGCAGCCCCAGAACCATGATGACCACCCCAGGGCTCATCCACTGAGCTGCTGGCAAGAAAGAGATGAGGCCAAGCCCTGGGAAGGTTGCAACCCTGGTTTCACATGCACCCCTTCAGGGACCTCCAGGGAGGCTCAGGCTCCGGCAGCTGTGCTGAGGCTGAGAAGCAGGTGATCCTGCCGTACCCCACTGTCTCCTCCTCCAGCAGGCAGAGAGTCTAGCGGTGCTGGGCAAAGTTTGGGGGCCATGTCCTCTCCTATACATCCTACCCCACCCGTGCCTCAAATCTGCTGTATCTGGAAGGAGGCAAAGCGTATTTAGCATTTTACAGATGCTGAAAACTTGGTGGGGAAATAAGTCATGTGAGTGAGAAAGTCCAGGACATCTTTGGAGAAAGATGAAGTCTGGAGTGGAATGTTACGAGGTGAAGCAGGTGCCCACTGCTCGGGCTGCTCGAGCTACCTGGAGGCATCCTAACTTCACTCTCCACAGAGCTCTGGGAAGGGGAGGACCAGGGACTGACACTGACACTCAGAGGTGGCTTTTTGGACAATAATTTGGAGTGCAGTCCTGAGGTCATTCATCCACTACGCAAACACTTACTGAACACCTAGGATCTTCTGCAGGCTGTTTCAGGCTCTGGAGCGGAGGAGGACTCCAGCTGGATGGCTGGAGCGTTTGGGAAGGCGCTGTCGAGCAGCTCGATTCTCTTCTCGATTCAGCTCCAGCAGCACCAGCCTCTGGGCGGCTGTGCTGGCTGTGAGTACTGCCTGGCCCTGTCACAGACTGTGCTCTTCCCAGGCAGCTCCAGGCTCAGAGCCACGGCTCCTTCTCCAGCTCCTCTCAGAGGAATCCACCCATTTGTTGATGCCCCCAGGCTCCTCCACTGACCTGCTGCATCCTTGTCTTTGCCTGGATCCTGCTGGACAGCATCACGTTTTAAACTGTAATAAAAGATATGTATAGGAAATTTGCCACCGAATCATTTTCAAGTCCAATTCAGTACTGTAAAGTTTATTAACAATGTTGCATAGACAACCTTGAATTTATTATTGTACATTTTAAATAACTCTGTTTCCTTTCCCTTATTCCTACGTAACTACAGCTCTGCTTTTGCCATCTCTGTAAGTTTGAGTACTCTGGGTACCTCATATAAGTACAGTCACATAGAACCCAGGACTGGCTTATTCCACTTAGCACACCATCCTTCAGTTATGTCCACACTCTGGCTGAAGTGTGTCAGAACCTCCTTCCTTTTTTAAGGCCGAATAATGTTCCATTGTGTGTTTATACATTTTCTTCATCCATCCATTTGCCTCCTGATGGGCATCTGCCTTGCTTCTTCCTCAAGGCTATTGCAATTAATGCTGCTATGAACACAGGTGTGGAAATATCTGCTTGAGGCCCTGCCTTCAGTTCTTTTGCATGTATACTCAGAAGTGGAATTGCTGGGTTACATGGTAACCCTATTTTTAATTTTTTGAAGCATACTTGCCAGAATCTTGAATTAATCAGCATAAAAACACAGGCACTTGGCCATCCCCAAGCACATGCGATGGGTTAAAAATGTGCTTCTCTGCATACTATGTAATTTCAACTATGTGGCATTCTGGAAGAAACAAAACTTTGCAGATCTGTGGTTTCCAGGGGCTAGGGGGAGGACAGGCAGAGCACAGAAGGTTTCTGGGGCGGTGAACCCATTCTGCATCATATTATCGTGGTGGAGACAAGTTATTACACCTGTGTCCAAACACAGCCCAGAACACCAAGAGCAAGCCCAGGGTCAGCTGTGGAGCCCAAGTGACCAGGCAGCTTCACCTCTGTAGCAGACAAATAGGACGGCTGTATGTCGGTGAGAGGCAGGAACTGTATGAGATACAGCTTTTCTTTTCTTTTTTTTTTCTGTGAACCTGAAATTTCTCTAAAGAAATTAAATTAAATAAGTAATAATTATTAAACAATAAACCGAGGGGTGGCAGCACACACCTGCAGTCCCAGCACTGTGGGAGGTTGAAGCAGGAGGATCCTAAGTTCAAGCCCAATATGAGCAACTTAGCATGACCCTGTCTCAAAATAAAGAGAGTAAAAAGGGCCGAGACTGTAACTCAGTGTGAAGGCTCTGGGTTCAATCTCCAGTACTAGCTGCCTGTCCCTGCAGACTATTGAAACGTGTCACACACACACATATCGGGAGACGGTCTTAGACGCTAAAGCCCCCGAGAGTAGCTGGTGTTGGGAGCCAGGAAGGATAATTATCAAACCATGACTAAGGTAGACATTTGGAGACTCTGTGACAAAGTAATCATTGATTGCTTTAGCACTGATTGGTGCCTGTCTGTATACAAAGATCCTGATGAGGAAGCTTCATACGGAATTCAAACAGAATTTACAAACCTCCTTACATGCACTGAGGACCTGAACAAAAGCAAAATGCTTTAACCACCTGCAAACAAAGGGTACAGAATTAACCATGTGGAGATCAGCGTGGCCCAGGGGTTTGCCTCCTTAGTACTATTGCCCCTGGGACCAGATCATCTTTCGTTATGGTGACTGTGCCTTCTGCACTGAGGACACCTCAACCCACAGGATGCCGAGAGCATCTTCCCCTGAGTTGTCAGCCCAGAATATCTCCAGACATTGCAAAGTCCCCAAGAGTGGTGGTACTGACGCTCCTGACTGAAAATTACTGGTGTAGTCAAGAGCACCAGGAGCCATGTGCTGCAGGCGGCACTGCTGTTATTTAGACTGTACGAGCCAAAGAGCCTTTAAACCACATGCATCTGAACTAAACTGACCTCGGGACTCGTGGTCAGAGGTGAGCAGAGGAAGGGCAGAAGGAAGAACACTCGGTCCTTGGAAGGGGGCTGTGCTGATGTCCCCTCTCATGCTGCCCTTGGAAACAGACACACAGATCAAAACCCAAACAAAAGACTGTAGCAGATAGATTCAGCCTTCCAAATAAAACCAACTTTTCAGGGGCTTTGCATATATTTCGTCTCTACTTTGTGTTCATCAGAAACCGCTATGACTTGCTTTCCATTGTTCATTAAAGTATATCTTAACCAGTAGCCTGGCCTGGTCTGTGTGTAGTTTGGGATGAAGAAGCCTGGATTTCAGGGGTGTTATAGAGAAGAACATCACATGCATACACATCAGAGTCCACCACACCCCAGGAATGGGGCTGTCTCCAGCTGGAGTGCAGAAAAGGTTAGAGCTATTCCCACCTGCCATGCTGCCTGACCCTGGCCTGGCACAAGGAATGACTCCAGGTGAGATGGGCCAAGGCAGCTCCCTAACACCTGCAGTTCATCCCTGCAGCGAACCAACGTGGCCTTCATGCACGTGAAGTGGGAACAGGAGCAGAGTTCTCAGAGGAACCCAGCTATTCCCATGCCCAGTTTGGGGTTTTTTGAGCATTAAGAAATCTATGCAACTGCTCAAACAAATTACTCTAGGGTAAGTGAGGATCAGATATCCCGGCATGCCATGAGGCTGACTTAGTCTGCCCCGCACAGAAGAGCCATCCATCCCCTTCCTGATGTTCAAGCCTGAGCTAGTCACTCCTATCTGACAGCCTCAGACACTTAGCAGATGACAGACACTTGAGGGTGTCCCGAACTCCAGGAACCTATTGGATTAACCAGGAATCACTTCTGTGTTAGATTAACCTAACCATTACCTAGAGAATCCAGAGCCATGGCAAGGGGGCATTGCGGCTGGGAGGGCCACAGTGGCACCTCGGGGGGTCATTTTTTAATCTAGGGTGTCAACCAGTCTGGCCTCCCAGGCTTCACAGAGCCACTGTGTGACTCTGGGCAGGTCACTCTACTTCACATCTCAGAGTCTTCCCTGCCAATGAGGCTGATGAGAGACCCTTGTGGGCAATGGGTTTACATAAGAAAAACACTAGAACACTCCTTGGCACTTGAGAGTTGCCCTGGAAATTATTCTTATAGCAGTGTATTCCAGCAAGCCACTCAGCATTCTCTGAGCCTCAGTTTCCCATCACACAGGGTAGAAACAATAATGCGTTCTGAAGAAGGAAGATTAAACAAGAAAATGCATCTGCTGTGTCAAATACAGGGCCTGGAGAATACCATCTATTTTGTAATTGGCAGGAGTTATTTCTATATTATTGACAAAACCATGTCCCTAGCTTCTAATTCCTCTGCCTTCTAATTGTGTGGCTTCCTCTCACTCTACAGTGTTGGAAGAGCTGGAGTGTGGTTTCAGCTCATAATTACTCCTTTCAATAAAAAGATCTTTGTACTAAGATATGGACCTGTCAGGTGGGTACATTGAGTGAGACTCGAGATTGACGCCACTTCCCGCCCTCTTCTTGGCATTTCCCTACGTGGTGACAATTTCCAGACAGTGTCATTACAGATGCTGAGCAGATAATTAGAGAAGGTTCCTGTCCCTCTTCCAGCTATGCAAGTGTCACAGCTGGTATCTCATCCTCAGCATATAGTAAGCTATCAGGGAACAATCAAGCCCCCTGCTGGGATAAAGCTGATGCTAATAGAAGTTTCCAACTATTCTTTCTGGAGGACCTGAATACAGCAAGAACCTCACTGTGTTTCTCACTTGCTGGGCAACTGGAGACCAGTACTTCATCTCTCTGAGTTTCAGGTTCCTTAAAGAAGTACTAATAATATGAGATCCCACCATTGTGTTAGGACTTTTAGAACCAAAAACAAAAAACACAGGGTATGACCCTTCTGCTCTAATTCAGGGAAGGGCAAACTGGCCTGGAATTCAAGGGATGTGGATTGTTGAAAAGGCTCTGTGACCTCAGGCAAGCCAACCCACCTGCCCAGGACTTGTATTGCATGTCTGTAAAATAGGCATTACACACATGAATCAGTTGTTTGTGTTCCTAGCTATTTATATTCTGACTGCTTCCAAAAAGGATTTGAGACAGCTTGTAATCAGATGCTGTGAAAATAGACATGGAAAATCAAAGACCATGAGGAAGAAGGAGGAAGAGGCAAATATACCAGCCACATCGACCAACATAGTTTCTGTGGTTAATCTGACCCTTTTTGCCTTGGATCCCAGGAAATTCGAGGCTAAATTTATTATTCCAGAATTACACAATCTGGACAATTACCTATTCAAAGAACAACGCTTACTAGTTGTTCAAGAGAGACACAGTTTTTCCCAGAATTAAATTCTGAAAATAATCTACAAAGACTCCAAACCTAGGGTGAAAAATGTTCTATAAATATTAAGTTTTGCATGGATTTGCCCCATAACTATTGAGCAAGATGCCAGGTGCTGGAGAATATCATGGGTACAGGATGAACAAGGCGAGCAAAGCACCTGCCCACACGAAGTATAAAACACACACTGTGTAATAAACAACACCAAGTAAATAAGCAGGAAGAGGTGAGGTATTAAATGTGACTCCAAAAATGATGCAGACAGGATGGCCGTGCAATCTGGGAAATCGGGGAAGCAACTTCACGAAGAAACGCTTGAGCTAAGAGAGGAGTCACAGCACCCTTGCCAATATTTGAAGAAAGACTACATTTCAGGTGGAGGGAACAATCAGTGCAAATGTCGTGGGGCTCTCTGAGGGTAGTCGAGAAGGGCAGCAAGACACCTTGGAGAAAATGGAAGAAGACGATGAAAAACATAAGAAATGAGAAAAAGAATGATCTAAGAGCTGAGAGACAGGCAGAAGCCAGAACTTGGGGGTCGGAAGTTCCCATCCTGAGCTACGTTTTGAGTTGCCTTTTCAAAACCTATACACTCAAGCCCCATCCCAAGAGATTCTGATGTCATTGGTCTAGGACGAGACCAGGCCATCCTGTAATCTCCTATAATCACCACAAGAGCTCTGGGTGGTAATTTATACCATCTCCACTTTCAGAGAAGAGGAAAGGGAGCTTCAAAAGCTCTCCGAGAGACTCACAAAGCAGCAGAGGAGAGCCCATGGAGACACCGTAAGACGGTAGATGGCCTTTCCAGTATGGTGGGTATCCACAGGAGCTTTCCAATTCCTCTCCGCTGCTGGAAAGAGAACAGAGCTAAATAAAGCCACAGGAGAAAAACAGATCATCCCTTAAGGTATACAGGACCATGGACACATTTTTTTTTCAAGTCCTTGTTCATATAAACAATTAAGTCACCCAAAGCCAATGAGTCAGTGCCATTCAGGTGGCTTAAGTTCACAGGATTTTATGAAATACCGCACTGACAACCAACAATCTGCCAAGTTGCCCTCTTTGAACTGTGGTCAGCCACCAGGATAACCCATAGATACAGGTCCTGGAGTTTGTTGGACCATCTAGTCTACTCCACTTGTGTGATGTGTGGGGAACAGGAGGAGAGCCCTGAACAGGTCCAAGGATGTCACTGAGCAGTACAGGTGACAGGGTAATCAGATAGTGTCAGAACTTGGAGAAAAGTACATCGACCGGGGATCCGGAATACACTGGGCAGGAGAGCTGTTCTTACAAACAGTATTACAACAGTGATAGTCAGTAGTGTAGTTGATGAATATCAGCTTTTTGGTTTTAAGGATATGATCATTTGACCCACGTAAATTTGCCCAGGGCCTTGTGAGTAGCTTTGGCCAGTGCAATGTGAGACAGAGAAGGGTGTCACCTGGAACAGAAGCTTCAGCATAGTATGTGGCTTACCACATCTACCTCTGCGCCAGTTGGATCAACTTCCCTCTGCACCATGAAGATGACAGATGACGTTATCCAGGAGAGAATCCTCAACGTTGGCAGCTTCTGAGATTGGAAACAGGGGTTGTTTGTTATTGTGATCTACCTAAACCTTCCCTGACCAACAGGGTGATTCCACTGGCAGAGACTGGAGTCCCTCCCGAAGAGTCTTCAGGCCCTTGACCCACACAAGGTTTCCTCTGAGCCTTATCCACTGTGCCAGGTGCCAGCCTCACCCAGTGGCAGCCAGTTCTAGGGCCTGCGTGGCCCCTGGAAGGAACACAGACCAGCAGAGCATGTTCGCGGCCCTTGGCCTGCAGGCTGGCCAGCCTAGGCTCAGGGCCCCCGCCCTGGCTGTGGGCTCATTAGATGAAAGTGCTATCACCTGTCAGACAAACTGCTAGAACTGTGATAAATTAATGATCAAATGGTACAGTCGGCGCAGCTACTGTACTGCCTCGGCTAGCTACAAGCTGGCCGGGTGCTTAAAAAATGCAGCCGGCATTAAAAAAAAATCAGGCGTTAAAGGAAAATGTCACCCAGCTTTTCAAAAAGGATCTGTTTTAAAATGACCACAGACGGCTCAGTTTCAGAGCCTTTATTTGATTCCTGTTCTTTGTATTTTGTTTTATTGCTCACAAGGAAGGTGGGGGGAGTAGGGAGAGGGGAGAAGGAAGGTTGGAATTTCTGACTGTTTTCACCAAGCTTTATCCATAGAGTGTCTGACACAAGATTAGGCCCTGCTGGATGGACAGAAATTCTTCCCAGGGCCTGGCTGGAGTGAGCAGTAATTATTGTACAGGTATAATAGAGTGTTCTTCTTGTTTGTGCTAAGATTTTTGCTTTCTTCTTTCACTTACTCATGATGATAGCTCTACTAGATAAATAACAATATCATATCATCCCCACTGGACCGATCAGGAAACTGCTTCTCAAAAGTTATTGTGATTAGCATTCATTAAGAGCTGGCTATGTATACTTCATCAAAGCATCTCCTAGAATTGCCACATGATCTCTGGGTGGTAATTAATACGATCTCCACCTTGGAGAAGAGGAAAGGGAGGGTCAGACAGGTGAAATCACTTGCCCTCAGTCACACAGCGAAGAAGTAAAGAGAAAGTGATTGTTCTGACTCCTGGGTCCCTAGACTCCCATCCCTGAGAAGCTACAGGGGCAATTTTGAAAAAGTAACTAGAAAGACTGCCCTTGATTTACAAGTCCAGACCCACACCTGGACTCCAAATCTCGGCAGATACTCGTTACAGAAATGTATAGATTCCCTCTGTGAGAGAGTAGGCCCCACCTGGCCCTTCTACCTACAGTTTTATGAGCTTAATTTATTCTTTTTAATATAAAATCTCATTACCTGAACACCATACCACTACTTCCACTTTATCTTTGATATAAGAACAGAGAGAAACCTAAATCAAATCTTTAAATAAAGTCTATAATCATGCTGCACTTTTACTTACTTTTCAAATTTCTAAACAAAATTAAGTGGAAATACCTTGAAGAGAGCAGTGCGGAAGGAGACGGGGGTGCAAGGGAGGGGGCAGAGACCCCGGAACACAGCTCCCCTGGGTGGCCACAGGAGATGTGATTACTCCAAGAAGAAGAAATCTGCTTGACGCTGGGCCCCTGCTATTCTTGGGCTCCCTGGTCCGGGTTTGGAGAAGGAATCAAACGAAGTCCGCCCAAACCTGTGTGTGCCTGGCATTGATCTCAAAACGCTATTTGCCTCACCTTGATGTATTTTTCAAGACATCTCCTATCCAGTGTTAATTTTCATAAAGGGGAAATTGATGATCAGTTTAAAGAAACACAGTGAAAGGTATTTATTCCCTAGGAGCCTGAAGTGGGCAAGTTGAGGCCAAGGCAGGTCTAGGCAAGCTGAGAGTGGCGGAGTACACAGAAGACCCTCTTCCTAGCCCCAGGGACACCAGTTTCTGTGATCAATGGTGATTCCTGCAAAAGTCAAGGTAAGTGAGAGGGGCAGGAGGGAAGGGACAGGGAACCCCCACATCCCCCAGAGCTACCTGGACAAACCGGCTGGAGCTACAGGGTCACAGTTCATGGAAGAGGAAGGGGTCTCCTCAGGAGACCCCCTTAGTCAAAACAAACCCAGGTGCCAAGAAGTTGGACATTTGCCTAGGGTCACATGACGGTCAACAGCGCTGGTCAGCAGGGCAGACGCGAAACACAGAGGAGAGTGTGATTGGCACCAGCACCTTTCCGGGGAAACTTTCAGCACTTGCCTTTCCCCCAGCTGGTAAACACGGGCTAATCAAGTTATGTGGGAGGCTCCAGATCCCCCTCAGTTTCCTCATCCATGAAATGGTGATGAACTCCCCCCAGTTTGCAACGCTGTCAACATCAATTAAAATCAGCTCTGGGGTGGTGCCTAGCCCTGTGTCCACCCACAGGGTAAGTGACAAGTGTATCAACTCAGCGCACAAACATCTAGATGCCATCTTTCCTTTCTTCAGTATATAACTTGCCTCAGGATGGAGGCAAAATCTCTCCCTTTCCAGGAAAACTTCCTTGATTGTTGAGAGTGGATCTGGGTCATTTTTAGGAACCCAAGGCAAGGAGAATCACAGTGCCAGTACCACCTGAAAGGACCCACTAGTTCTGGTGGCAGCTGACCTGGGGCCCAACTGTGGCCCTGTGTAACCTTGTTTGTGGCTTTGGAAAAGTCATTTAACTTCTGGTGGTTCCATTTCTTTGCTGTAAAATGGAAATTATTTAAAAATCCCTACATCATAGTCATTTAGATTCAATGAGCTGCTTTAAGTAACACGCTTAGAAGAGTGTCAATACTATTCCTGATACCTTTTCAATCAAGCACCTAGGATGTCTTGGCAGTGTGTGTGTGTGTGTGTGTGTTTATTTTCATGTGTATGCATGTGTATCTGTGTGTCTTACACAGGGAACATTTTTATGGAAATATAACACACAAATGGAAATAGGAACATATCAAAAATGCACAGCTCCAAAAATGTTCACAAAGAGGACACAACTGTGTAGCTGGCTTTAAGACCAGGACAAAGATACTGTCAGCCCGCTGATGACTTCCTCATGTCCTTTTCCCGGAAGCTTCAGTTCTCTAAAACAGGGTTCCCCACCCCCAGGCGCTGAGCAGCAGGAGAGCAAACTTAGTTTTACCACCTGAGGAGAGTCGCCTGTCAGACCAGCCACGGAATCAGATTCTCACAGAGCGCAGCCCCTACTGCAAACTTCACACCCAAGGGGTCCAGGCTGCATGCTCCCTGCAGGAATATAATGAAATAATGATAGAAATAAAGTGCATGATGTAATAATAGAAATAAAAGTACATGATAAATGGGATAGGCTTGAATCACCCCCAAACCATCCTACACCTCTGTCACTGGAAAAATCGTCTTCCTTGAAACTGGTCCCTGGTGCCAAAATGGTTGGGGACTTCTGTCCTGGAAGACAAAGCCAAAACACCCTGCCAGGAGCTGGCAGGATGGCCACTGTGATCACAAGTGCTTGGGCACATGGAGAAGATGAAATAAGCCATCTTCATCTAAGAGGTGGTGATGAAGGGGCTCACGGATAGTCCAGCAGGAACAGAGCCAATGGGCTGAGCTCTGTCCCGCTGTGAGACCTCAGAGATGTCCCCACCCCTCAGTTTCCCCTCCTGCACACAGAAAGCACTGGGGAAACAAATGCTTACAGGCCTAAGGATAAACTTCAGTCATTCGTTTGCAAATATTTGTAGAGGCCCTACTATGTGCCAAATGCTGTCCTAGGCACTTGAAAAACGGTAGTAAATAAAGCAGAGACCCATCTCTCCCCCTGTGAATTCTCTCTTCTACCAGGAGGAAATGGACCATAAATAGTAGGTATAATGAAGAAGGAAACTGCATGGGATTCTATGATTTTTAACTTAGTGCCCTAACGAGAAGATAAGTGGCAGCCCCTGTTGTTTTCCTTCCCTTCTGCCCTTGGTCTGCGTCACGCCAGGGTACAGGTGGCTTCAAAACTGATTTTCTTGAACTATACTCCCTGGGATATGAGTGCCAGTCTCCTCCTAAGGGGATGAAGGTGCTTGAAAGATTTGCCCATCTGTATTCTTTTTTTCCAATTTCTCTAAATGAAGACAAAGTATTTCATACACACAAAAGGAGAAATACTAGAAGGCATCAAATCCCCGCTGGCTGACACATACACTTGAAGCCTAGTCACCCCTCCCTGATTACATGGAAGGGCAACTGCTCCTAATAACAAGTTCTTTCCCTGCGCTTCCCTGGGCTCTGAGTTGGGGGGAACCAGTTCTCAGTCCTCCACACACTGTCATTTCCCTAAAAATGAGCACCTTGCTGTGGGGACCCGCTGCATTTACCCCAGAGAAAAATCTCATCAAATACACAGAGGACTTGGAAAACAACCTCTCTGCAGAATAAAAATCCCATTGCTTCCCTCTCCCCAGGTAGGAGGTACTGGAACAGTGAAGGTAGTCCTGTTCTGACCCAGCCAGGTACAGGAGGAGGTGAGACATAGAAAGTGAACAGGGCAGGCCAGGAAAAGGCTGATCTTTAAGTAAGGAGGAGTCAGCTCAAGGAGAAAGGTCTCTCAGCGACTAGATGGAGAGATACTCCCATATTTAACTAGCGCTTCATAGAGCGCCCCCCACCGCCTGCTTTTGGGGAGCACTTTCCCGGTGGCCTGCAGGGCGGAAGGTAGGGTGTCAGGCTTTCTCCTTAATTTGCTGGCTTGAAGAACGCCTGGGGCTCCTAAGGAGGTCCCAGAGTGGGGAGGTCCTTTGGGATAGGTTCAAGACAGTATCTTGATGCTAACTGATCAAATATATTTTAATATTTCAACAACCAAAAGGGTCTGGATTCAAAGGGCAGAAAGTCTAGAACATTACCGAGAAGCGTTCTGAGGCCCGGGGAGGAAGCACCTTCATGTGAACTTAGAGACCTCTCTGGCATTTTGAGAGTGCTGCTGCGCTCTGAGCAGGAAGAGGCATCTGCTCACTGTCAGAATCAGTTTACGTGTGGCACGAGCCCTTGGTGTGCACCGGGACTGCCGGGTAGCTGTGCTCACTGCACAAACGCTTCCTTAGAAACATGGAGTGCTTTCTCTAAAAAACGGTCCATGTTTTGCAGACATTTCCAAGTGGGAAATTTCATCTAAAAATCTGAACTTCTAGTTTCTCAGAGAAAATCACAAGTTAGGACAGCATGGAGCAGCATGGGACTGCCCAGCCCAGTGGGCACACACAGCCCATCTCTGGCTCCCTGCTTCTTGCCTGGCCCTGAGAAACTGACGAGGAGCTGATCTGAATCCAGCAGGTCCAGGTTCATGGCCTAATCCTGCCATTCCCAAGCTCTTAGAATCTCTTGGAATCTCACGTGCAAAACGTGGACTGTAATTTCTTCTTTGGGATAGTTGTGAGGATCAAATAAGACTGTAAAAACCACTGAGAGATAGGGTCATATGGGATGCAAGGGCATCAGAATCAGATAGTTTTAAACTCTAGATCTAACACTATCTGGCTGTGTGAGTATGGATAAATCCCTTAACCTTCCTGTGCCTCATTTTTTTCACCTGCAAAATGGGTCCAATCAAAGGTAAACCTGATACACTGTGGTGGGGACTCTGAGGATTAACAAATGTGCCTAGCATGATGCCATGTTGTGTATGCTCTGCAAATTCATAACTGTAATTATCATTATTATGACTTATTGTGCAACTTTTTCCTTTTCCACAACTAAAATTCATAACCCTGAGCCTGGAATCTGTCCGCAGAATATCAAACAGCATTTTAAAAAAATTTTTACCCAAAATATTGTCCTGAGGGAAGATAAATCTAAAATTAGAAATTTATAATACTAAATAATTTTATGTCTCTGAAATAAAAGGCAGTCAATTAACAATAATTATCCCATTTCACAAGACTCTTTGGGAGAACTCCTTTCACAATATCCTGAAATGCTTCAGGAATCAGACGGTCACCTGGTGTGACTACCCTCCATGAATCCTCTAACCCTTTTCCAGGGACTCCTTTCACTCTGAGCAGACTAGACAATGGGCCTCTAATATTGGTGACACACAAAAAAGACCTAAGCCATCAATCTTGAGAATCTTTTTCAAGTGCTGGATATTTACTGGAAAGATGCTTAGACTGTGCTCAGAGCCACAGTCTTGTCTTGAAGCAGTAAATGACGGTGCTCCTCGCCTTCTGCAACTGAAGCAGCTTCTCCCCGCTGCCCAAAAGCAATCTGAGGAGCCTAATGGCCAACCTCAGATAGGAATCAAATGAACAGGATGACAAATGCAGGTCAAGCACCCTCAGAACTTGCTAAGGGCTGAAACCAATCAAACGCTTTCCTTCCTAATGAAAATGCCATCCCCAGGATATTCTGCCCCTCCCTCACCTGCACACTTGTGCCCGGCAGGCTAGGACCACAGTAGGCACTTTTAAAGTCCAGCCAGTGACTTAGAGTCATTTATTCAGCATTTCCTGCAAAACTGCCAACTTGAGCTGACCATTGTCATTTTTGCCTTGATAGAAAATATCAAAGCTCTAACAGCTCTAGGAGATGCGAACAGGGAATATGTAGAATACCAAAGGTAGGGGGAATGCAGCTAGGGATCTCTGTTTCATTTCCCTCACTAGTGGCAGCAACAGAAAGAATTTCTGAGCACATGGGGTAGAAGGGTGGATGAAGCAGGAATGGTTCAGAGAACCATGCTGCTGTTGGCAGGAGACAGGATTTTAAAAGTGGCCAAGAGGAGTCAGTTCTGAGCAGTCTGTTCCACCAAAACCAGTTACTAGCTCATGAACTCTCAAGTGCATGCCCAGAGAATCTTGTTAAAAGGCAGAGTCCGAGTCAGTAGATTTGGGGTGAGGCCCAAGTTTTGTATTTCCAACAAGCTCTTTGGTGCTGCTGGTCTGGAGACCGTAGTGGAAAATAACAAAGGTCAAAGGACTTCTCTTAGGGCTGCAGAGGCAGAGTTTTAAGGTGGATGATACCTGCATTTGGAGATGCTCTGGGACATTTATCTAATGGGAGAGTATGGAGGTGATACACTCTGGCATGATGTATTAGACAGCTCCCCAAACTGTGATGAAATACCTGAGGAAATCAGCTAACAAGAGGTAAAAGTTATCTTGGTTCATGGTTTCAGAAATTTCAGTCCATGGCAAGTTGATTCCATTGTTTTCTCACCTGAGATGAGGTAGTACCTCATGGTGGAAGAATGTGAAGGAGGAAAGCTCCTCAACTTGTATCATCCAGAAAGAAGACACAATAAGTATAGGGCTTCCCCCTTCTGCTTTTGTTCCATATGGGCCCACATCCTACTGAATAGTGCGGCCCATATTCAAGGCAGGTGTCCCCAATCTGTTTGTTATCTGTCCCACATGCCAATCTTCTCTGGAAACACCTCTCAAAGACCCAGTAATTTCCTAGACTTTCCTGAATCCAACCAGTTGACAGTGGAGTTTCACCATCATACATGACTATTTTGCCTTCGGAATCAAATCCCATCTTCTTCCCAAAGCTTGGGAAAACTGCAGAATCCACCCCTAGATCTCTTCCTGAGTCACCACTTGCAGGATCAGTCCCTGTCTCCTCAACCCAAGAGTCCCAAAACAGTCATCTGAAAGGCTTACCGTGTTGGAACACCCCGTACTCCAGCACTTCTGGGCCTTTCTCACATGCTGCTTGCTCTGTATGTGGAACCCCATTACCCATATTATGTGCACTTCTTTGATTCTGGGTTCCAGAGACCTTCCCCATGATGCTTAATTGTAAGTATGACCTTGACAAGAGCATGAGGTGCCCAGACATTTGTCCACACATTACTCCAGGTGTGTCTGTGAAGGCGTTTGGGGATGAGTGTAACACTTGAATCTGGAGACAAAACCACGCAGAGTGTGCCCTTCCTGATGTGGTGAACTTCATTCTACCAGTTGAAGGCCAGAACAGAACAGGAAGGCTGACTGGCCTACAAATAAGTGAGAGCCCGCCAACAGTTTGCCTTCAATCTGGGACACTTTTTTTTCCTGCCTTCAGCCTTGAACTGAAACATTACTCTCCTAGGCCTCAGGCCTTTCAAGTAGGTTAGGCACTACCCCCAGGCTCTTCTGCAAGTCCCACTTGCTGGCTGCAGATCTTGGGACACCTCAACCTTCTTCAATTATGTGAGCCAATTTCTTACACTCAATCTCCATCTACATACCTATCCATCCTATTTGTTTCTCTGAAGATTCTGATTTGTACTCTGTTGCACGCAGAAATTTCTCTCATTTTTATTGGTCTCATATTCTCATATTTTCATCTTACACTGATAAAAATACCTTAATTTTATTCTGGTGATACACTGTCCAGTAAGATCACCACTAGCTATGTGTGGCTATCCAGTACATAAAATAAGACAAATATCAATTGAGACAGGCTGTGAATGTAAAATCCACATCATATGTTGAAGACTCAGTAAGAAAAAAAATGTAAAAAATCTTGTTAATAATTTACTGTATTGATTACCTGTTAACATCATAGTAATTCTGATGTAATAAGGTTAAATCAAATATATTATTAAAATTAATTTACCTGTTTCTTGTTTCCTTCCTAATATAATTACTGGAAAATATTAAATTATGCATGTGGCTTGTGTTTCTATTAGATAAGGCTATTCTAGAGTAAGGCAATTATACCCAAGAGCCATCTAAGCTCCAGATTCTGAGTACCCTCGAGATGGTTTCATAGTAAGATACACCTCAGGATTCCAAAGGGCGAGTCCATTTGGGTTAGTGGGCCAAATCCAGCCTGCTATCTGCTTTTGTAAATAAAGTTTTATTGGAACACAGCCTTTCTTGTTCATTTCCATTGGCTGTGGCTGCACTGGTGGCCCAACACTACAGTTGAGTAGTGAAACAGACACTATCTGGCCCACATAGTTTAAAATATAGCATCTGGCCCTTTGAGGAAAATTTGCTAATCCTGGTCCAGGCATAAAAGTTAAGAAGACAGAGAGGTCAGTGAAGGCATCAGTGTTCAACACAGGCAGACTTTGATTGGGCATGTTCCTCTTGATTCTCAGTTTCCTCCTACATAAAATGGGATGATTACAATTCCTTCACAGAGTTGCTGTAAGCATTAACGTATCTGATATTCAAATAATAAGAAAAGTTTATGACACCTGTTCGTTTGTTTGTTGCTGTGTTGGGGTCTGGGCCTGTGCCCTGCAGGCCCCTGTGAAGTTATCTCCTTACCCGGATGATAAGCACGCTGAGAGCAGAAAAGTCTAGGTCCTCCTGCCCCCTTGTGCCCCTCCTGCTCAGCACTGAGTGTGGACACACACCAAATCCAGAGAGCACTCTCTGGCTCCCCTGGCCAGCGTCCTCACTCCTGCTGTCCAGGCAGCTGAGCAGGGGCTTCTCAAGGCACTGATGTGATGAGGGTCTCCCACTTGGGAGGGGGCCTCTGGGTCTTCAGGTAGCAGCTTCTTTCCTCCTCTTGTTTGGTGCTCTGTGGGACCTGCTGGGGGTGTGCCTTCCACTCCAGCTCCTTCCAGGGTGCCTCTGCGTCAGCCTGAGGCCTAGAGCCCATGTCCAGATGGGATGGAAATGTATTTTTAGCACCTATTGATCTCTCCTGCCCAGAAACCCTTATTACCCTGGTGGAAAGGCAGCTCCTGACGGCAGGAGCCTCTTGGCCCTGCTGGCCGATGGGTGCCCAGCAAATAGCTTCCAGCCACCAGGCAAGGAAGCCAAAATAACTTCACTAGACAGCCGATTCCTGGGCCAGCCCCACTGGGCTCTAAGAAAAGGGCTAACTTTGACTCTTTCTAACATTATCCACAGCCTTTCTTGTCTTTTTGGAAACCAAAACAAAGTTAGTCTCTAATTGATGTGTCTGCAGTTCTGGGCTCTGCCTGGCAATTGGGCAGAGGTGAGAGGCCTTTGCCAGGCCAGGTCTAGGGGACACTGACTCTTAGGGGACTTGGCTGTCTAGGGCTTTGGCCTCAGGAAGGCATGACAGAGACCTCCTTCACCAACAGAACTATGGGACAATGGAGAAGGTGGTGTTTTGCCCCCACCCCACTTAAAACCAAATTTCCTGTCTAATAGCCCAGAAATAAGTTCTTGCTCTTTTGAGCAGATGGATGAAGAATATCACTTCCTATACACAGGGCATAGGGGAGAGGCTGACACTCCCTAAGCCGTAATGCTGGGATTATGGGGTTCATAATTGTCCAATGTGTGTCCAATATTATAATGAGCTGGGCTTTCTTGAGTGAGAGGAGGAAGCTCATGTTTATGGCATGTGCTTATTCCTGTGGTGTAAATACTAGCACTGTGGGTTGATCTCGGAGTACCAATGTGATTGAAAACAAAGCTGGGAAACACAGAGGTAATGAATCAGCTGTTATAGGCCAGCTCCAAGGTATCGCTAGCTCTAGCTCTGTCCCTTCCTGCTCTTTGACCTCCAAAGAGATATTTAACTTCTCTGTGCATCAGTTCCTCAAGTTTAAAATAAGGACAATAGTAGTACCTGCCACTTCAGATTATCATTTGATTTCAATGCCTGGAAAATATTTAAACACGGTGCCCAGGACATAGAGCACACTTGGTGGATGTTGGGTATAATTAGTATCATCATGACTGTTGTTTTTATGAAGTTCAGAACTGAGTTGGTAGAACCACCACAAGATGGAGAATTCACTGACTTGTGAAAGGTCATGCAAGGAGAGCTAAGCACCAGGTGGAGCATTGCTGGAGGCCTGGCTGGAGGAGATGCAGATGGGTCTGGCCTTGGATGCCAGGGCTGGGAGAATGAACAAAAGGAGTA
Source organism: Dolichotis patagonum (assembly GCA_004027295.1). Lineage (NCBI taxonomy): Eukaryota > Metazoa > Chordata > Mammalia > Rodentia > Caviidae > Dolichotis > Dolichotis patagonum. Next base: position 74,227 of record PVJX010002187.1, on the reverse strand, counting down.
GAGAACAGGAGGAGCACAAGGCCAAGGGCTGGAGGAAGGAATGGATGTTGAAGGTAAGCGTAGCTGGACTCTTTGTTTTCTTAGATGCTACCTAGGGAGCATTTAGAGGAGGGGGGGAGAAGGGCAAAATTTGTGTGCAGAGGCTTAGAATCTGTGGGCAAAACCTGGGTTAGGACACAGAGGAAGGGACCTGGAGAGCTCAGAGCTGCTGATCGGAGTAGAGGGATTCAAGTAGTGCAGGGAGTGGGCCTGCACAGCCAGGCCTAGAGCAGAACTCCAGGCCAGGGGGAGTCAGTCTGCCGCTAGACCTCTAGGACCTTCCAGGTCCCTTAGCCAATGGCCCTCAGAACACATCTTGAATTTCAGGGGTCCAAGGCCAGGTACTGTGTCCCCAGAGGCTGGGGCTCCCCCAGGCATCTCAGCTCTCCCCTCCTGCCGCCTCAGCAGCCCCACAGCTCTGGTAATTGCCAGTGATAATTATTGAGTGTGCACAAAGGCCTGGCTTGTTTTCTCATGAGGGCGGGGGCCTGGGTAGCTTTGTTTGGGCCGGGAATTGTCTCGGGGCCTCTGTTTAGCCAGCGCTGTCTCCTCTTTGTTAACATTCCTCGCTAACCGTGGCTCCTGCAGGGCTGGAGCAGAGGGAGGAAAGGCGGCACTGGACCCTCCAGCCGCTGCCCCCCCCTCGCCTCCAGCCCCTGGGAACCTATAGCCCTACTTTTTTTCTCTACAGACCTGCTGGGGACAAGAACAGAGGACAGGCGGCTAACAGGCCCAGAAATAACCCAACTCACCTGGCAGGTGCAAGGATCACATCTCAGGCAATTGCCTTAAATACGGGGCCTTTCCCGTTACCCACTAGGGTTGAAAACAATCATTAGGTGTCACTTTCGGTGACTGCCTCTCTCTTTTGGGGAGCAGTGGGGATAATTACACACCTGGCCCCACACTACCTTGCTCAGCCCACAGGACAAATGCTACCTAGGTCCTTTCGGCACTCAGAGCCCATTCCCACCCAGCACTTACACGGCCAACAAATGAATGTTTTCGCCTGTCCTAGGTTCACGTAAATAGCCACAAATTCCTATAATTAACTACAGTAAGCTAGGCTGGGATTAAAACAAAGACGGGCTTGTTTACTGGGATGTTCTGAAACAAGCAATTTTCAACATTACAGTGTCAACTGCTGTCTTTGTCTTTGTGAAGCTGAGCAGCAGGGAAAGGGGGTAGCAGGCATGAATGGCAAGGGGCCTCAGCTGGGAGTGGGAGGGTGCAGATGGCTGCTCCGATGGTCAACCAGAAACCCTTTGTTCCAGGGTCCTCAGGCCTCTCTACACCCCCCAAATCCAGGCACCTGCTAGTGAGGGCCACCGAGCAGGCCCAAGGCAGCGTCTTTCTTCCCAGCCAAGGGGTTCAAAGGCCCACAGAAGGGTTTCCTCCCTTACTGTTTGTTAAAGTATCAACCTAGGCATAGCAGAACTCCTGCCGTTTCCACCACTGGGTATTACGGTGGGGCTAGACAGGTGATTACCAGGCTTAGCCATCTTTTCCCCCACAGGGAAACTAGCCCCAGGAAGCTAAAGTAGCCAACTTGCTGAAGGCCACTGAGTCAGTTGATGACTGAACAGACGTGAACTCAGGTTTTTCAGTGCTTATGGGGGCAGCTAGCTAAAGCCTCCAGTCTGGCTCCTTGCCCTTTGTTTTCATAACTGCTGACCTAAGAATGGGCTTTGTGCTTTTAAATGACCCAAAAAAGAAGCAGCTAAAGAAGAGTAATATTTCATGGTATCTGAAAATTATATGAAATAGAAGTGTCTATTAAATTTTTTTTATTAGAACACAGCATCTTGTGCATTGTCTATGGCTGTTTTGTTTAACAACAGCAGAGCTGAACATGAAAACCAGAGTCTGGGCCACCTGAAAACCTAGATTATTTACTACCTGACTCCATATGGAAAACGTCTGCTGATCCCTGCTCTCATCCATGATGTGCTGCTCTATTTCTTTCTTTAAAAGAAAAATGTCAAGGCCGGGAGTTGTGTTTTTTTGTTTTGTTAAGTTTTGTTTTCCTAAAATTTCTTTTGTTGGATGGGACTCCTCAAACAATGTCTTCGACAGATGATAAGCATTTAAAGCTAATCAAACACAGCCTGTTCTGATGACCTGCGGTGAGTAAGAACCCGAAGCAGCCTCCATGGTCTCCCCCAGTAAGAGTACCAGAAACTTTCAGGTAAAAAATAGTACCCATGACCTACAGAGACCTTTCCATCCACACCAGAGCTGTGTGAGAGTCCACGTGGTCTTCATTACAGTCCTGAGCAGGAAGCCCCATGCCGAGTAGATGCTAAGAGAGGAAATTGCGAGGAGACCTTCCTGATATGGCAATAGGGCAGACTTAACCGACAAGTGCTGGGAGAATGAGTTTCCCCTGCCTTCCTGGAGCTGACACTGCAGCAGGGGAGGCCAAGAGCAGAGATATGAAGCAATTAAGGTCAAGAAATTACATGTATAGAAGAAAAATAGAGTAAAAAATAGAGTAAAAGGGAAGGAGAGTGCAATACTAGATAGCAGAGAAGAGGAAAGATTTTCAGGAGGAGACAGCTGAGCAGGGAATGAATGAACCAGTGAATTAACAAATGAAAGAAATAAAAGGGTAGCAAAATTCTGGACTTTAAACAGGGCTGGTAAAGGCTGGCTCACATAAGCTACAAGCTTCAGAGAGGCCTAAAGAGATACAGATTGGACATTGAAAGATGATCGTGACAATTGTTTGTGCTAGGTTGGCAGAGCAGGGGAGGTGTCTCCTGCAGACACATCCTGAAACCCCATGTCCCATCATTTGTGAGCCCAAAAGGACTGGCATGATCAGGGAGCCGAGACTCGAAGGAGTCCATGAAAGAAATGCAAGAATCCAGGTCTCTTTCCTCTTAGAGGACTCCCCGGGTGAGGGTGCGCTGCTCAAGCCACATTCTGTCATTACGAGTCACACAATGTCGTGCAGCCTATGGTCTTGAATGTTATTTATATGTTTATTCAATTCAAAGATTTGTCTTAATAGTGCAGCCATAAAGGCAGCTTGTCACATGACAAGGTAACAAAACTCATTAAAATTCAAGAAGGTGTTTGATGGCCACCCCGAGGTGGGGAAGCTCATGGCAGCAGCCTGCCAGCGTGGCCGGCCTTTCAGCCTAAGGCTTAGGTGTGCATGGAGGTAAGCAGGCTGAGCCAGAACTAGGGAGTGAGGGAAAAAGAGAAGCAAGAGTCCATGCACTGGGAGCAAAGTCAGGTGATGCTGCTCAAAGTGACCTTCAGCAAGTCACTTCTGGTCCTCTGTTGCCACCTCTAAAAATGGGGGTGATGAGGGATGGTCATAATGCAGGCCTCTTACGAGAAACAAATGAGGTGACACTCTGCAGCCCTTTACAGCTCTGAAGGAGAGATGCAGGTGATGGATGGATGATGACCACAGAGGTGGGCAGTGATAGTCCAGTCTCTCTGACGATGGCAGTCTTACTGACTTCTCCATCTCCTTGGACAACAGGCTGCACCTGCTGCAATTAAATGGGTCCCTGGATCAGGCTGCAGGGATCACCTGCCAGCCCTGGTCTAGAGGGCTCAGGGGCTTGAGTTCCCAGGGTCTCAACTTCATCCCCTGTTAAGGGAGATAATCATGGGCCTCAGTCTTAGGGTTCCCATCAGAGCTGCTTGTTCCTTACACACACACACACACACACACACACAACCCACAAACACACACACACGCACACACAGACACATACACATACACATACACATACACATACACATACACATACACATACACATACAGGCAAGTGCTTCACTCCTTGTTAGGAAGCAGGGTTCACTTCTGATTCCCGAGGCTGCTGTGAGAACACAGAGCAGTCTGCAAATTCATAGATTGTGGGGCCCACGGGAAGATGTGTCTTTCCTGTGTTTGGGATTGGTTTAGGGAGTTTGGTGCTAATGGAGGCATCACATCTTGCTTTTCCATTCTCCCACTATCTCTGACTTTTCGCCACAGCCCCTGGGGACAATAGAATGAGCCAGGTTTGCCACCATAGTGGTTTTCATCTTACCACTGCACTGTGTACTAATTGAGCTCCAAGTGTTAGTACAAGACACAGTAACAGACAAATAGAGCAGCTAGGGGGTGGGGAGCAAGTAAATAAAATGTGAAATGTAGTGCTGTCTTAGCCAGAGTGGCCTGTAACATACAGCCTTCCTGAAGAGGTGACACTGAACATTGGCCTCCATTGAGCCAGCCCCTCAAGTGCCTGATCTCCAGGACCTCTACAGGGGACACCCAAGCAGAATGTTCTCTTTGTCCCATGTGCCCCCTTTGTGGTTGCTTCTGGGGGACAGTCCTACTCTTGTCACTGAGGCATCCAGCTCCTGAAAAGTCTCCAACCAGACCAGGTACCTTGCTCCTCAGAACCAGCATTGCAATCAGTCCTGAGGAGAGCTATTTTTTATTCAGGCCAAAGGTACAATTAACAGCCTCCGCTTAGGTCTCGCCCAGCCCCAGGGCCTCTGCTCACTCCTGATGGTCAGGAGGGAGGGGAAGGGGACCCTCCCAGTCCCCCTCAGTCAACTGCCAGGGCTATTTTGGTGACTGTTATTTGGGCAAGGAGTGGGCTAGTGGCTTGCGGGAGGGAGAGAAGGAGGGAAGATGCTAAAAATACTGAGGCCAGGCTGAGGTAACTGGCCTCTACCCTCTCAGGGCTCTGGCCTCTCTCTGTGAGTGCAGAGGGCATGATCTTTGGTCTCTCCTGGGGATGGGCTGCTGTGGGTTCAAACCCACCCAGTGACCTTTTCATTTAGGCTAATGTGCGCCATGGCCACCATCAGCCAGGAGGTCCCCAAAGGCTGAAGTGGCCTACAGAGGTCATGCAGCTGGCTCTGAGAAGCAGCTTAAAGTGGAGGCAGGCTGGCCTGGTTAGAGGACGTGCTTCTGAGCATAGGCTTCCACATTATGATGTCAGATCCTTCCAACCCTTTCTGTGTCCCCGAGGTGTCTTCCAAGTGCCCTCCAACTTCCACCTGTAACTCTTCTCCATACTTCTAAATTCCACAAGCCCAAAGCCTCCTCCTCCAGGACTGAGAAGGGAGTACCTCAGGGCACTAGGGTCTCTCCACTCCATTTTCCCATATATTAAATGAGAAGCCATAGCAGAGATTGGCTCTTGGGGCAAGGAACGGGATGATTATCCTGAATATTGGCTTGAAGATCATAGCTGGATCTTGGGTAACCTCCAAGATGTCACCCAAGACCTTGGGTCTTAGACTCTGATCGCCTTGAGAACACCTTGGGGGTAATGCCCCATGGCTCCTGCTAGAAGTACCACATAGACTTTATCTGAATTTACTGTTTGGGTGGGGGGGTCAAAGTCTGCTGCACTTATGAGTCGAGCTTTCCCCAGGGTAATAGTGCTTATCAGAGTAGTAACCTAAGGGGCTCTTGACATACAGATTTAATACTTCATTCATTCATTCATTCATTCATTAACTCACTCATTTTCTCCTTTGTCTAATCATTCCTTAAATACTGTTGAAGTGAGTGGCATTTACATGTAGGCTTTGTTCTAGGCACTGGCTAGGTAATGAGCAAATCACAGTCTCAAGCACTCATGAAACTTCTATAAGGTAGGCACAATGCACCACTAAATTCAGCAATATGTTTAGAAGTGATGAATGCCATAAAGAAAAGAAAAGCAAGAGTAAGAGAACTCTGTGTGTGTGTGTGTGTGTGTGTGTGTGAGAGAGAGAGAGAGAGAGAGAGAGACAGAGAGAGAGAGAGAATGTGTGTGTGTGTGTGTGTGTGTGTGTGTGTATGTGTGTACAGGGCTAGGAATGGTGACCAGGGAAAGTTATATTTGAACCAGGTCTTTAAAGAGTTTTAGCCATTCAGGCACTTAGGTAACAGAAGCTTTTTTTCCTCCAGTCCTCTCTCCCTACATTTCCTGGGAGCAGAGGCCAAATCTTAATGCTCTCTTGCCCATCCCAGAACCCTCTCCCTGGGCCCTCATCTCTGTGTCTCATACCACATCCCTCCCCCGAGCCCATTCTACCTGCACCTGGCCTGGGGAGGGGACTTCCTAGCCCTCCTTCCACTGGACTGCCACCACTCAGGGACAGTCCTGCTCTTCTGAGCTCCGATGAACCTTCACCCTACAATTACCATCCTCTGCCCAGGGCTATTTCCTGCAGACTTGTAAATAGAACTTCTTTCAGCTCCACACACATTATGGTTTGTCTAAAATGGTGTCAAAGGAGCCAATTTTCCTGAACAGGGACCATCGACAAGAGGTAAATTTGACAGAGGATTCCTGCAGGACATGGGCTCCTGGAGTCGCAAGCAGGAGCCTGGGGGTGATGCAAACACCTAGGCAGGCCAGTTTGAACAGGGAGGAACCTGGACCTTCTGAAGGATGGATTTTCTTTGGGACGTAGAAATAAATGTGATGGCTGGGCCATAATGTGACTGGCCTTATCAGAGAGCAGGCCTGGGGGCCCTGTCTTGGGAGCAAAACTACCCACACTGAAGGCCTGGCTCTGCCACACTCACTCCCTCTCCTGAGCCTCTTTGCCCCTTGGGAACAAATGCCAACGTCACTTGTCTCACCAGCTGTGACAAGTTGCAACCATCTTGCCAAAGGAAGAGAGGTTTATTGTCAGAGAAAGGAAAGCGTTCTAGAAGGTAACATGGTTCCAAGGCTCTACGCCCTCCATGTCAGCCCTTAGGGGCCACCCAGGCTACAAATCCCTGTGACAAGTGTGAACTGAGAAATGGCACCTGCTCTGGGCAGCAGCAGCCCACAAGCCCCAGGCTGTGGGCCACTCCAGATGTAAGGTTATTATCTCCCTTCTACAGGTGGAGAAATTGAGGCCCAGAGAGACGTGCTGACATGCACCAAGTCATACACTTAATAAGCAGCAAAGGTAGGATTTAAACTCAGTCTGCCCAAACCCAAAGCCCAGGAGTCTTCTCTAGAGGCCTCCTCAGCCCGACCCTCCTCAGCCTGAGCATGTCCTGGGCGGGGCCTGTGAGCAGGGATCCTCTGCAGGCTCTGACCTTGCTGTGTCCCCAGGGGCAGATGTGCCCGCTCTACAGGACCCACCCCTGTCTAGGGCCCAGGCCTGAACGGTGTGAGACAGAGGCTGCCCACTTGGGCAGGTTCCACTTCACTCATGCTTCTATGAATAAAGGTCCAGAGAGCATTTTAGGAACCAAAACCACCCAGCAATCTTCCTTGCTCTTTTTTTTTTTTTTTCACAAAACAAAGCAAAAGCTAGAACAGATGTTCAAGGAGAGTCCTAGTTAGCAAATGACACTCACTTGAGTTATTTAAGTAAGTCACAGGACACATCTGGAGGTCAACTGCTGGACTCGAATTTACCTCAGTGGAGTCATTCAACTCCACTGAATCTCAGTTTCACCATTTTCCAGTGGAAAAGGTATTGACATCTGTCTTGCGAGGACCCCATTTGTCTCAAGATGCAGTGGGATGGGCCTGGCATGCTGGTGCTCGCATGTAATCCCTGGACTCTGGAGGCTGAGGCAAGAAAATTGAAAGTTCAAGGCTTGGGCCATAAAGTGTGAAGGTCAGCCTATACTATATAGTGAGACCTTTAAAAAAAAAAAAATATATATATATATATATATATATATATATATATATATATATATATATGAAAGAAAGAGAGGGAGAGAGAGAATTCAGTAGGAAATGAAGCCAAATGGTTAAGAAATAGGTTTTAGAAACCATTTGATTTGGATTTGAGTTCTCGACACTGTCATTTTCTCTTTCTCTTTTTTGTGGTGCTGGGGATTGAATCCAAGGCCTCTGTGCATGCTTTTCTGATATCTGAAGTCTCTTCTTTCTGGACCTTGGTTTCCTAGCTGCAAAATGGAATTATTTGTCCTTGCCCTGCCTGTCTTTCAGGGTAGATATGAAGCCCCTGAGAAACACAGGATTATAATCCACCACGATGGAATTTCTTCCTCCCTCTGGATAGTTTTAGCTGTTAAAGGATTCTTTAAGTTTATATAAAAGGCAAAATCATGGCTTATATACAAGTATGAAATGAACACACGTCAAAATTTTATTTAACTCATTAATAAATGAGGCAACCAGTAAGATGTTATTGTTTGTTCAAAGGAAAATTCAAAGAACACAGATATATAGGTAACTAGGAAAGCTGGAATGAATTTACTAATAGGTATACAAATAATCCAACTACAGGACATTAATCAATTGCATTCTGACCAACTAAAATTTGTTTGCATCCCTTTGGGCAAGAATCACTTGCATTATTATCATTTTTGTTACAACTTTCCAGAAGGTAGTAAAATAGCTCAAAAACTAGGAAACACAGAGATAATCCAGAATAGTGAACTAGACAGAATAGATAAGAGACTAAAATAAGAAAACACACAGCGAGAGGAGCTGGAGTCCACCCTCACCCTCGTGGGAAGGCAGGGAGATGTAGGCAGTGTCAGGCAGGAGAGCTCAGGGTGGAAATGCTTCTTAGCACAATAACAGCACGGAGGGGTGGCAGGAGCTCCCAGAGGGCAGCAGCAAAGCCACACTAAAGCAGAAAGCATACTCCCTCCTCCATGTGAGATTCAACTGAGCTGTCTCCAAGAAGAAGATCCTTCCCTTCCAGGGTTGTGCTGGCTTCAAGGTGACAAGTGGGAATGCTGAAGCAGAACTAAAACACCTTCTTTACGTGTATGCATAGGACGTGAACCTCTCCAAGTCTCCTTTGGGGACTAGCAAGTGCTATACCAGGGCGATCTTTAAAGAGGGTCTGGCCAAAGCCAGAAGCTCTTAAAGCTGTCTGTGGAGCTCCTTCCCCTTTTTCCTGTAGGACTAGTTTCTCTAGAGAATTGAATGTAGTCACCAATTTGAAAAGCTTAAAAATACTTGTATATGAAGTAATATGAAAATGAGAGAGAGAGAAAGAGAGAGACAGAGAGAGAGAGAGAGAGAGAGAGAGAGAGAGAGAGAGAGAGAGAGAGAAACACAAGAGAAATAGCACCCAGGAGATGTTTGTGATTACAAAAGCCTTCATGGAACAATGGAATGGCCAGGCCAGTGAACACATCTTGCTTTTCCTTCCTTATCCTTTTGAGATGTGGCTAATCCTGTTACAAAAAATTCCAGATGTCCACTCTAACCCCATACCTTTGGTCCAGCAGAGACTGATAAAATGCACGACAAGGTGAAGAGATCACCACCTTCCTCTGCATCTCTTTTAGGACCTTTAGCAGAGATGAAACTGGGAGAAAATCTGTCCTCCCTGAAGAAACATAGGAAATCACCTCTTGTTATTGGCAGTTAAGTGAGGCTCTGGCCCTGACAACAGGCGGACAAGATCTTGAATTGTGAGAGCGCAAGACTGAGCCCTCTGATCTCTGCCCTGCTAGGCATAAGATGCCCAGTAGTCTGGTGCATGGCAGTGAGTGATGCACCTGTTTGCCATTGTACACACTCAAGGGCTGGCATAGCCCATGAAATTAACAAGTGACAGGAAATCAGTTGCCCTGAATGTGAGCACAGGATACATGTACAGAAGCATAAATTCTAGCTCAAGGGAGGTGTTGGTCTTGCACTGATCCCAAGAGGGGTGTTGTACTGTCATCAGCATCACGATGACTTTACCTTCCTCACAGTCAGCAGCCCCAGCAGTAGCAGCTCACCACCACTATCACCAAAAGTATTGTTTATGATCATACCCTTTACTCCTTTGCTCAGTAGATACTGAGCAAATCTTACCAGGTGAGAAAGAGGATGCACAAAGGGCAACAAGCTAGTCCTTTCCTGCAGAGAAATGAAAGCATGCATGTGAGCACTGGTCTTGGTAATTGTTAACTGCCAGCATTACTATTACTCTTAGCAAATGTTGCTACTTGTCAGAGGAGACCCAAGATACAGTGGCAGCTGGGGTCTTGGGGACATCAACAATGGAAATGATTGAGGATGACCATGGCCTCTAGGGTCTCAGCCAATTTCATTGATCATAGACATGCTCTTCCAATGCTCATTCTTAGGATGAATTTCATAAGTTGGCTCATTTTATGTGTCAATTTGGCTAAACTATAACTGTGACCAGTTGTTGAGTCCAACACTGATTTAGGTGTTTCTATAATGATATGTTTTATGATGTGGTTAACATTTATAGTTAGTTGTCATTATCTAAGGCAGATCCCCCCTATATAAAGTGGGTGGGCCTCATGTACTCAGGTGAACACCTTAAGAACAAAGACTACTGTTTCTCAAAGAAGGAATTCTGCTTCCAGACTGCAGGACACATATTCTGTCTGAGTTTCTAGCCTTTAAACTAAAGACTGCAACATTAATTCTTATCCAAGCCTCCAGGCTTCCAAATTGCTTTATAGATTTGCAACTTAGTAGGTCCCACAAACATGAGAGGTGTGATTCTATCTCTTAAAATAGTATTTTCTTAAAATTAACAGATAGCTAGATGCATGAACAGTAAAGCAGAGATAGCTAGACGGATGATAGATATAGATATAGATATAGATATAGAGATGAATATTGCTTCTGTTTCTCTGAAGAACCATGATTATTAATATACATGGTCTCAGTGCAGCTAGCTGAGCAACAGGCCTCAGGATGCAAGTTTGCAAAAACTTACAGAAAGTATTTAGTTCTCAAAATACATGACCAAAATTGAGCTCTGAGCTGCCAGTAAATGCCATTTCACATGGAGAAATTACTGGTTCTCCTGTACAGTCTTTGCCCACTTCTTCCTAATATTTCTTGCAGAGAATGACCAGGAACACTGTAGTAATTTCTGGTGTTTTGCCTGAGTCACTTGCCTTATAAGCCACTTCCTCTGCCTCCTTGTGAGGTGGCTGTTTCTCAGGAGATGGTGGGTGGAGAAGCTTCAAGAGAAATGGAACCTCTGTCCTGCAGGTGGCATGGCCACTGGGACACACATCACTCCTGGGAACAGATGTATGACCTCTGAGTGCTTCTTGGAACAGAATACAATCCGAATCTTCTTGGAACAGAATAGTTTAGAACAGAATCTTACTGGTTCAATAGTGCATCTATTGTGTTGATGTCCCTGGCTGTTAAAGAAGAGGAAACAAGAACTATGACTTTCTCAGATTTAAAGATTCATAATGCCTCACTGTACAAGTTGGAAGTAGAAATACACTTGACACTCAGTATGATCTCTTATATAGATCTCTTATATAGAAGGCTCTGAAAACTTGTACATAGCCTCTGAACAGTAACAGTGAACTTCTTTAGCGCTTTCAGTAATAAGAAGCAGCCCACTGTAACACATGCCATAGGTTGGCCAACACATCTCTGAAATATACTATGTTTTCTGGGATCCTTGCTTGCTGGTTATACGGACTCTGTCTTCCCAGGCCTGGGAATGGATGGTAAAAGCATGGAGTTTAGAATGAGTTAACCTAAAATTTAAGCTCCATATCAGAAGTTTTCTAGCTATCTGTCTTTGAGTGAGGTTCTTATGTGAGAATTTAGGATAAAAGTAATGTGATAACAATTGTAATCCCTTACCTTACTAAACATATCAATCAGGACAGGTTATGTTATAATGTACAACAAACAGCTCCAGAAATCCCAGTCATACAAAGTGAGGGAGATTTATTGACATACATATTACATGTCATCACATATTGGCAAGGACTCTGCTCCATGACATCTTCATTCCCATTAGCAGGCAAAGGCACAGTAGGAAAGTTTACTGGCCTTCATAGCAAGGTGAAGGGAAAAGGAAGAAACAGGAATTAGTTCTGAAATGCTTCTATGTAGAACTGACACACTCATTGTTACAAAACCACATTTACCTTTAAGAGAAGAAAATGCATGGATGTCTGGAAGGGAAGGAGAAATGGAAATATAGCCAAGCAGGATTAATGTCCTCAGGCCAAAGCTCAAGGAGCATATGAGATAATCCCTTATATCATGGAGTACTTGGACACTGTAAAGAGTTTTCACACTCCTAAAAATTCTCACAATATTCTGTACCACTATGATAACCACCTTGTAACTAAGAGTGTCATGTTTTGCAACGTAATACCTCCTTTTGTGTTTACAGTGTTGATATCAAGAAATACAAGTATAACCATTGAGGACTAAGAAGAAAAGAACATAGGTGCACTTTAATTTGAGAATGTTTTAGTGGCAAGAAAGAACCAAAAGACAAATGTATAATGTTTCCAGAACTCAAAAAAGCATCAGTGTAAAAGGCAGCACCAAATTCCTGTAAGTGGCAATTTGATTTTGGAAATACAATATTATTTCTTCTTAAATATTTTAAAATTGAATGTTACTCATTTTTAAGCTCAAATTGTATTTATTTCATCAACATATTCAGATATGATAGCACTTAAAGGAATATAAGCTAATTTCACACATGTAATTTATAGGTGACACTTACTAATCATTTGTCATCCCATGTTTGAACCCTCTTTCTTTTTTTATTTACAGAGAAAAAACAAAAAAGAAAACAACCAAACAAAACAGAAAAAGGGTAGCAACAATACAGAATTCCAAAGGCAAAAAATAAAAGAACAATAAGAACAACAACAAAACAAAAACAAAAACACTAAGAAATTGCCACTTGATAAGTTACATACTGTCATCATTGGAAATAGTTGTTCAAGTTACAAAATTAAAGCATACAAAGTAGACAGTCAAACAGTGAGACTGTTAACAGTTCTGCTCAACAATCTAACAAAAACAGTAATATGGTCATCTATCTTACACACTTAAACATACATGCAGTTATAATCTTTAGAGCACTTTCTTTCCCCCCCTTCTTTATATATTTTTTTAAATTTTATTTTAAAGGGGGTAAAATTAAACACAACAAAACAGAACAGAAGGGGACATAAGACAGCATAAATTTCAAAGCTAGCCAACCAGAGATCTTCACTATCTGTCATATTGTCTCTTGTTTTCTTCCAAATGGTTATCCATATCTTTGCATATAGGGAGCTCTTACTAAATAACATAGCCAATCTTTTCACAAGATGTGTAGTTAACTGGCTCCCACTTGCCGGGGGGGGTGGGGAACGTGGGACAGGGGACAGGACGACATGAGATGTCTGATTCTCAGCCCACTCTCCAGCAGGATCACAGCCATGCCCCAGAGAGGGGAGGAGTTCCTTGTTCTCCTTGCACCCCAAGTCAACCGCATGGTGCAGGTCCTGACACACCAGGGTCTCTCTCCTTCAGGCCGCTGAAAGTCTGCCACACTCACAGCCATCCCCCAGAGAGGGAAGGAACTCCTTGTTCTCTGGCACCTTGAGTCAACTGCACGGTGCAGGTCCCGATGTGCCAGGGTCTCTCTCCTTCAGGCCGCCGAAAGTCTGCCACACTCACAGTCACCCCTCAGAGAGGGGAGGAGCTCCTTGTTCTCCCAGCACACTGAGTCAACTGCATGGTGCAGGTTCTGACGAGCCAGGGTCTCTCCCCTGTAGACCCCCTAAAGTCCGCCATACTTACCTGCTATTTCTTTCTGATGAATTGACCATTCCATTTCCACAGTTCTGAAATGGCCAACAGACCACAGAAAGAATTGTCTTTAAGCTCCTGTTTGAAACCAGCAGCTACAGCAATCTGATGGCCTTGCTTCAGGGCCACTGAACCCTCTTTCTATGATTGTGTTATCACAATTTTATCAATCAAGGTACACTTTTTAATGGAGAAGCCAAAAATGCCTGAAATTTGCTTCCCAAGGCTCCCTTGCAGCTAAGGAGTAGTCACATGACCAGCATCCACCAATCAGGCACACTCTCACAGATTTTGCTCAGAAGCTTGTGATAGAAAAAAGGAAAGAGGTTATGTGCACCCCTTCCAGGAGATGTTAGCAACAGTGGTGGTTGGCACACATCCAGAGTGCAATCAGATGAGCCTACAGAGACAGTTCTGACATCTACCAGCCTCAGTAGGAGCAGTTTCTGTATTTCATTTGATGTTGTGGGACCTCTGCTTTCGCTTTCCGGTCTTCAGAGAAAGTCTATAATCCACTCTATATCTTTTCATTAATGTTTCTTTTAAAATTAGTTACATTGTTCTCTACTTGTTTGTAACACATACATAAATACTGAAGCGATGTTACAACAAAAATATCAGTGTCAAAGCTTGGAAGCTACAAGAAATGCACACCCACAAACCTCTTAAAAGGGTTGAATATATATAACCTAAAATTGAGAGACACAAATCTACTGGGACTCTTATTTTAAAACTGGAAAACTGAGGATGAGAGAAAGAAGTGACTCTTGCTATAAAGTCCCATAAGAAGTAAGCAATGAGATTCAGACTAGGATTTGTATATTTGCCTTCAGGTCTCAAGTGTCTTCCAAATAAAACAGCCCAACCAAGGCAATACTGGCCTCTCTGGGCCTGTGGCAGGGTGGAGGACTTAAAGCATAGAGGAAAGCTGATGATGACATCTGATGAGCAGTCTGTACCCAAGCAGCTGCTCCCCTAAACATCCCGATGAGGGTATCCTATGATTGAGCACTAGAATTGATGGCCAGGCTGGGGCCCAAGAGCATGAAGAGGGTGGGAGGAGCAGCCCTTGCCCCGGAGCCACCAGACTATCACTCTGGAGTCCCCATCCCTCCAGTAAACAAGCTGTTGTGCCTGAGAGAACATGATAATAGCAGGCCCCGCCATCCTGCCTTCTCTCTGCGCTGAGAAGGGCTACAATTATTGTCTTAACCAACTCAGATATGGCTTGCAAAGGGTATGCATTTCCTAAAGCTGTATACAATTTTTGCAAACTTTCTCCTACACTCCCTTCTCTAGGCCTGGGGTTTCAGGTTCCTTCCCTTTCGCCTCACCTCTGAAACTGCTCCTGGGACCGAAAGTGGCCAACACTTCAGCGTTCCACAAGACCCTTGCTCCATAGGACATCACTGCAGTCTTTCTTATCCATAACTAACATTCCCAGCTGTCACTTTAGTCAGGCTTGAGGGAGCGCAGCATAAAGGTCCTTGTTAAATGGGGCCTCCTGCCCAAGTCTTCACTGTGCCTGCAATTTCACCATCAAAGAGCCAGTCCTTTTGGTAAACCTTGGCTCTCACAAAGTACCTGCTTGACAGTGTTTATCCTTGAGGATATCAAAGGGGATTTTTCAGAGAAGCCAGTGGTTCCAGTTCCTGGAAAAGAGCCTATGGAAAAGGGTATCTGCCCAGGCATGAGTTGAGGCACAGGGTGAGTGCTCTGAGGAGTTCTGACATGAGCCTCTGTGAAGCAGTCTTTGGCCCTCGCCATTCATTGTGAGTTCTACAACCCCAAGAAGATGTCTGGTCTAAAGATAAATTTACTGAGATTGTCTGATTGTGATCTGACTATAGTTACTTAACCTTTGTGCTTTTGTTTCTTCATCTATAAAATGAGGGTAATAATTTCATCAGTTAGGACAAACCAGGTTATGCTGCAAAAACAAGCAACCCACAAGTCTCAAACACTTCAAATAACATAGATTGATTTCTAACTCCCATTTCAGGTCCATCATGGCTCAGGAGTCTCTGTGCAGTAGTCAGATTTCCAATACTGTAACCAGTGTTTGAGATAACCAACTTATAAGGTGAAAAGATTTGTTTTGCCTCACAGTTTTGGAATCTTCAGTCCATGATCAGGTGATTCTGCTGCTTTTGATCCTGTAAAAAGACAGCACAGCATGGTAGGAAGTGTGTGGCAGACCTAGCTCCTTATGTTGTGTCTGAGATGTGAAAAAGAGAGGAAGAGGAGTGGCTGAGGATCTACTATGCTTCGAGGGCATATCCGCTGTGACTTTAGAACTTCCCACTAAGCCTTAGCTCCTAAAGTTCTCTCTACTTCCCAGTAGCACCAAGATAGGATCCAGGGCTCTACCACATGGACCTTTGGGGGACACCTCAGATTCTACTTTCTATATATAGAGCAGCTACTGACTCGGATGCTCTGGTTGACAAAACAGAAGAAAACAAGAATGATGAAGACCTTGAACCAGCAATTAAATGCTCTGGCCTGTAAACAGCACATGTCCCTTCTGTTTACAACCCATTGGCTAGAATTAGTCTTCTGCTCCATGTAACCACAAGGGTCAAATGTGTAGCCCTACTGGCAGAGCCAGAAATACTAGTGAACAACATCAATCCCGACCATAGTAATCACAGGACATACCTCTAGGGAGGTTGGCAGAATTAAATAAATTATATTTCTAGTAAGTTATATATAATTAAAGCTATTTACATTAGGTTGATGATCATTATCAATAAAACTATTAGAATAAGACACAGTTAAACTACTAATGAAAGAATAATCATTGTTCTAAATTGATGTTAAATAAAATTATATTAGAGTGCCTGGTATAACGTCAAAAAGAACCAAATCCTGGCTTCACCACTGGTTCACTTGTGTGATCCTGTGAAAGATGCTATTCACTCTCAGCCTCTCACTCCTCATTTGTGCAATAGGTTACTGGGCTCAATATCCAGGAATGATCCTGGGGAGGAGGTTCAGTGGGAATGATGGGAGTCAAGAAGCTGGCTTTGGTTTACTCCCATTAGAGGGGTGTTTGTACCCTTGGTCCTGTGCTTAAGAAAATCCTTGACATTGGAGCAGTCTGCATCAGGCTTATGAATATCAATCCCCAAATTATAGGTGACAGTGGCTTCTTAAAGAGGAAATGAATTGTTGCAACACAATCCAGCCATGTTGTATCGATATGATTAGCTAGTTATCCATGGAGTGCAGTAATTTGCTTTGATTTTTAAGTATCTGTTAGCAGCCAAGTCCTAATGAGGCAACTCCAAATTGATTAGATACTCCAAGATACAGCACGGTTCACAGATTGTTTCAGAAAACTGTCAAGATTCTGAGACTGGCATTTCATTGGAATTAATGATTGCTGGAGAAGGTGTGCATCCCAGCCAGATACAATCACATTTGTCAGCATGATCCTTTTAAGCACAATTCAATTAAAGTGTTATTCTCTAATTTTATTAGAACTGGAGCCCAGAGCTAATGCAAGCTCCCAATATTGCATCAGGAGGGGAGTGTGCACAATTTAATTTCCCTAATTGGAGTTTAGTGATCTAACATGCTTTTCATATCTTAATTCTTGGGATAATCCCTGGTTTTTGCACCTGCTACAATTCCTTTAATGGAAATGAGCAATCAAAAGCAATGGTTACGCCTCATGTGGAATCACTGGGTCACATCTGCCTCATTGAAAAGAATTTGCACATCTGGATCCTTTGCTTCTACCTGATACTTTTCCACTGATCTGAGGCTTGACCTCCACTGATAAGGAGGCTCTCATGTCTGGGGATAATCTTCTTTTCCAACCTAGTTGACTATTTTAGAATAGGGAGGAGTGGAAATGATGTGGCCTTTTGAGTCAGCCTAGGATGCATGCTCCATCGTGGACCCATCCATTCATTCACCACTATTTAGTGGGTCCTTAATATGTGCCAGGTACTGAGCTAGATGTTGGGGTATCATGAACAAATCAGAGATGGTTCGAACTTCCTAGAACTTAGGATCATCAAATAGTAGCCACATCAATAACAAGACAGTCACCAATGCGATGCCGTGAAGGGAAATAACTATGGAAAAGGGACCTCCTCCTATTCCAGGCTTGAGATTAAGGAGGGACTCTCTGAGGATGTGACATTTCAGCCAATACCCTAAAGACGTCCCCATGCCATGATGATCCAGGATGAAGAAGACCAAGGAAAGTGCTCTGAAGCCCCAAGGTCTGACCTTCCCTCTGGCTGTTATGCCCTTCCGCCTCCTTAGACAAGTCTAATTCTTCAGATCTTAGGCAGAGCCCTAAGGTGAGAAGCTTGAAAGATTTGTGAGGCTTGGAGTGGATGGGCCCTTTTGTTCAAATGAAATGGAAACCATCAAAATAGCAACAGAGGTGAGTAAAGGCCATATCCCATCAAGCCTTACATGTTTACACCTATTTATGGAATAATTAATATTGCCCCTTTCAACCTCCCAAGTGTCCCAAGGATGGGAGATAAGTTATATGATCACCTAGTTACCATTATATAACTTTCCAGTATGGGGGACTATTTTATTGCTGACACTTTCTAGAATTGCTGGGGCATAGTTACTATCAAGATGAATTTCTAGTTGATTTCCTTATTATTTTAACAGTATTTATAGATGATGAAGTCCTTAATGCATATCCCTGTGGCAGACTCCTCACATTGTACCCTCCACACACTACCACACTTGGTATTTTGATGTTTTGTGTGTGTGCTTGAGATCAAACTCAGGGCATTGTACATGCCAAGCACATGCTCTACCACTGGGCTACACCTCTTTCCAATCTTTCGAGTTTTATCCAGTGAGCAACAGAAAGCCAGAGCAGTGTGAATACAGTTACAGTGCTGTATCTCCAGCACCTGGGACAGTGCCTGGTACAGACACTCTTGGATGGTTCTATTTATTTTAAAGATTGCTCTGACATTGCTGCAGAAAACAGATGGGAAGAAGGTGGGAATGGAAGGTAGAAACTGGGTAGCCAATGGACAGGTTGTTGTAGTTTTCTAGGGGAGACTTTGTCTAGGAGGAAGCAATGAACATCCCAAGGAGAGGGTTAATTTCAGATACTCATTGGCTGTGTAACTTTGGCCAATTCACTTACCCTCACAGATCCAGTTATCTATAAAATAAAGAGAGCTATTTCAAAGAGGTGTCAGGAAGTAATTTTGCACCATGCTGGGAATGCAGCGTGTAGTGGAAGCATTGTGGTGTATGAATGGATGGAGACTACATTGGTTGATTGAAATGGTTTTCTAAGCAATGAAAACCCTTATTCGCTCTTGACCAATTTCTTCCAGTTGGGTACCAAGGACCTTTAGGCTTGGTGACCTAGGAGCTAAGGGAGCTACCCTAGCCTACTCCAAGGCCACAGTCAGCCCTCTATCCAAACCTGAGTCTCAAGGACTGAACAATTTCCCCATTTTTAGCGAAAATTCAGTGACTCCTCTAGGGGTGGGCAGGCCTAAGTCTCAGGATGTCTGAGGGGACAGACCAAGGAGAAGGCTAAGTTCACTAATGGGAGTCTGAAGCCACACTGTAAAATGGGGCAGAGGCAGTGACTTTAGACAGCAATCCTACCTATGAAGAATACTGGCTGGAACAAAACCACACAAGAAAACCCCACCTCACCCCTTTTCTCCACACTCCAGTTCTGCTTTTCATAGTACTATAAAATAAGAAACATAACTAAAATGCACTGAGCTCTAGGTGCTCTGCTCTTCTGGGCACCACTTTGTTTAATGCTCTTGACATCCAGAGGAGGATGCTCTGATTGGTCCTTTTTACAGAGGGCAAAACAGGGACTGAACAGCAAAATAGGTAACTCAGCAGAGTCAGGATTTAAGCACAGCTTAGTTGACCCTGAACCAGCATGGTGATCTGCCTGGTGTCATAACCTTTCTCTTCAGCCTCAGCCCTCAAGCACAAGGCCAAGCAAAGGGCAGGTTTCAGAGCACTGCCTGTGCAGAGTGGGGTTTCCACAGCTCTGTGAGCCCCACATGTTCGCCCTAGCTCTAGACCAGCCCAGACCAGTCAAGTCCCAGCCAGTATCCACTACATGATCGGACCCAGCTATGTCAGCTGCTCCTGGTCTCTGTGGGGATATAAACCCTCAGCAGGGGACATAAGCTAGATTATAGGTTAGAGAGAATCTTCTGGTAAAAAAAATAACTTCCCATATTCTCAGAACCAAACTGTATCTTCTTTTGAGGCCCTCAAGGCTCTGGAAGATCTGGTTTCTACTGCATCTACCTTCTTACTCCTACCACTCTCCCATGCTTGGCCCCTCTAGCCTTCTTTCTGCTCTTCCCTTCGCTACTGATCCTCAATCTAGAGTGTTCTCCATCTAGAACCTTCTACTTACTCTTAAATCCAAACTCAGATGTCACATCACAGAGGCTCTCCCCGATCAACCAATATAAGGTATCCCCCCCACCCCAGTTCTATGTAGCTGGTCTGGTTTTTTATAGCACTTATCACTACCAAATTTTCTGAATATGTATTTACATGATTATTTATTGTCTTTCTCCTGATTAAAATGTTAATTCCCTCAAGAGAGTTTCTTGCTTGCTTGCTTTTTTCTTTGATACAAGGGCTCACTATGTAGTTCAGGTTGGACTTGAACTTGCTATGTAGCTCAGGCTGGCCTTGAACTGGCACCAGTCCTCCTGCCTCAGCCTCTCAAGTACTAGGACCCCCCAAGTATGCACCATCACATCCTGCTCCTAAGGAAAGCCCATCCTTCCTGTTTATCAGTCTATTTACTACTTTGTTCTGCACTGGGACACCAACTTGTGCATAGCAGATGACTGAGAAATATTGTTGGGTAGGTAGATGGGTGGTTGGATTGATAGATGTCATAGAATCTTGGACTACTAGGACTAGAATGACTCTCTGACTGAAGGCCCAAGTCTTTTTTAGAAAAATAAATTTAAGCTTTGAAATCAGAATAGACTTACCCAAGTATGGAGAGTGAGATTATAGTCTTATCTTTGAGTCTGATCAAAAAAAGTCCTGAATAATTATAAGAAGCATAATGGAAGATGGAAAGAATATTGAATTGAAAGTCAAACCCTCTTGCCAAATGGACAACTTTAATCAACATGATTCAACCCTATTTGACCATCTGTACTCTTAGCTGCTTGGCCAGAGGAAGGAACCTAGCCCAGGTGTCTGGATGACTGCTCACCTTTTCTTCTGTGTAGGTGTTAAGGGTTTCTCAGTCTCTCCTCTGGAGCTCTGGGCCCTTAGAGAATCCAAGGCAGTAAAGCCATGGAGGGTGGGTGACCAGTTTGACCTGAGCTGCCCACTTCTACCCCATTCTTTGGAAATGGCAAGAGGAGGAAGCAATGGCAGAAACACTGAGGACATGACATAGGCCTGAAATACAAGGCCTGTTTGCAAATTGGACCTGACCTGTAGACTAGTTTATTCTACCTTCAGTATGTTCTCTCAAATTTCAAATTTATCTCTAACATGTAATATCATGTAAAAGTCCTGACATCTGACTTTCCTGAGAGACGAGAACATGGGGGGATTCTGAGCCCACTGGCATATTTTTGCTGGGTCACAATCCAGCAGGTCACTGGTGATGGCTGTCCTTGCTTCTGCTGCTTATTGTGCATCTGGAAAATCTAAACCCACTTCAGCAGAGAGAAGTGAATGTCAGAAAGATCACCACAAATGCACTGGGAGAGCTGAAAACCCAGGAAGGAGAAGATGAGGCCATTCTAAGATCAGCAACTTGGACTCAAGGGACCCAAAGAGGTGGTGGGATTGGAGGCTGCAGGCAGAGGTTGGGACCACGGGGACCTGCCCCCTCCACAGCTAGGACTGCAGAGGAATGTGTCCCAAAGGAGAAAGAGCTGCTGTCAGAGATACTACCTACAACAAGGAAATGGGGAGAGATCCCCTGGCTTCTTCCCGCCCCCAGTGTCTGGTTTTACCTCCTATTGGCTCAACACAGCTATCAGCCAGGTGCTAAAGAAGCATAGGAAAGTGATCCCCAAGGGTCTGCGTGTCAGGAAACAGGACGGATGGGACTGAGGGCAAGCAGACAGGCAGCTGCCCACTCTTCTGATGACACAGGCACCATCTTGTTGCCTCAGCCCACTAGATCCATCATGTTAGTTTCCTGAGCCGAGGGTCAGACACATGTGGGACCTGTGCTGATGACGGGGACCCAGGAGCTGAGCAAGAGAGGCCGTATGCAAAGTGTTGTTTCCAGGGTGCACAAAGTCACATAGGTAAGGGGAGTGAGCATGGTGGAAGGAGACTGTCCTGAGGCTGAAGACACAGATGGGCATAGACATGTGACCTGTGATTCACACACCTGCCTTGAGACCAGAAGACTTTTGATTCCTATCTCTTCCCAGGCTGGCTGTCCTTGCTTCTTCTGACCCTGTCCAGGTGACCTCTTCATGTGATGCCCCTCCAGTGAGGTTCTATTTTTTTTTTTTTTTTTACTTTTTTGGTTTGTTTGTGGTTATACTGGGGACTGAATCCAGGCCCTTTGCACTGAGCTATTTTCTCAGTGTTTTTTTGTTCGTTTGTTTCTTATTTGAAGATAGAGTCTTCCTAAATTGCCTAGGCTGGCCTTAAACTCGCCATCCTCCTGCTTCAGCCTCCCAGAGTGCTTGGACTATAGGTGTTCACTACTCTCCTTGATCAATGCTCTTCTACCCAACAGAACAGAACAGAACAGAAAAGGAACAGGTATCTGATGCTGCACAATGTTTTCTCCAAACTCAGGCCATCTTCCTGCTGATGACCTCATCTGAGACTGTGCTAGCAGGGAACATGGGCAAGCCATGATCTCCATTTGCCAGATGAGAACACTGAGACCAAAAAGAGTCCAGGGCCTTGTCCAAGTCATGCTGTGGGTTGCTGCCCGCAGCCAGCACACAGCCAGCACTAGCACCCAAGGACTGACTCTTAGGGCTTCAGCTCCTTGGCACCTTCTCCGTTCTGTCACCAACACTCCCCTCCCAGAGGCTCAGCTTCCCTTCTGCCTCCAGAGCCAAGCTAGACTGAGTCTGTCAGAATGATTTGGATTTGGCTAGAAATCGGAACGTCTGCCCTGAGCCACCCAACAGGAAGACAGTAAGGAGAGAAGAAGAAATCTCCAGAGACACAGGCAGGTGGAAAACATATCTCAAAGTGTTTCTGCACTATTTGGATGTCAGTAATCACTGACACTTACCTGGGTGTTACTCTGCACCAGACGCTGTTCTGAATGTGTTACATCAATTAGTGTATTCCATCCTCCAACAGCACTATGAAGGGAGGCAGGGGGTACTATAAGTAGATGCAGTATCTGCAGCATAGAGTTGCAGTAACTTGCTCCACATCACATGGTTATTAGATTGTAGGGCTGCAATTTGAACTCACAGGTCTGCCTTAGCCTTTGCCCTTGACATGCATTCATTCTTTTCATCCCCCCTCCCCCTGTGCCTGTGACAGGGATGCTACCAGCACCTGCATTGCACAGATAGTAAAAGAGGGAGGAAGGGTGATGTGCCCAAGGTGTAAGCCTTGTTTCCAGTAAGCTGGCAGGTATGTTTTAGGTGGCCATGACCAGAGAAGAGGGCGGGAGATCGGCCACACTGACCACAGCTACCATTGACAGTGTGTTTGCAGTGTGCCGCTGCTGTCCTAAGTGCTTCATAAGTATCAAAGCATGGGTCCCCACTACACAAAGGAGAAAACAGGTCCAGAGAGGTTAGAGGGCTCACAAAAGACCTCACAGGTAAGTTGTAGCAATGACTCCAGAGCCCTTTGGCTTTTCTGCCTTCTCTGCTATCCAGGGAACTTCCTTAGGCCCAAGGTGCACCAAACACTAGCATCTGGCATCACAAGGCTAGAGGACCATGTCCACAGAAACATCGGCCTCTCCTCTGGCCAGCACAGGAGGGATAGCTGAGACCCCTGATGCAGACAGAGGTCAGGTGGCCGCAGAGGTCCTGGACTGAGAGGTGCTCCTGAGCCAGATGTGCACGTGTGCAGTCAGGTGGGAGCTCACTCCACAAGAACACCCTAGGGTGCTCCATCACAGGTGCGATTGGAAGGTGAGTGCCGCTCTCTGCGGAGGTGAGCCGGCGGTCAGAAGCCCTGGGGATCAACTGTGCGAGCCAGGCCGGGAGCAAGTCAGAGACAGTGTGGAGAAGAGAGGAAGGGGCCATTCAAACAGGGAGACAACTGGCCAGGGGCAACACAGGAGGGGACACAGGGCAATTGAGAGAGAACGCGGAGGAAAGACATGTGGCACCAAGTGCTAAGGAAGTTGAAGAAAACCAGAGAATTTTGGACAAGCACATTTTCATCTCCTCCCACCCCAACCCCTTTGACCTGCCCTCTCCAAGTTGGTGATGAAATGGTCCTATAAATAACAAATAGAATCAGACTGGCTTCTCCAGGAAATGATTTAAGGGAACAATTTAACAATTGTCTTTTTGAGGACTGGCCAAATAATATGATTCTGGCACCATTTTTGCAGGATGAGGCCACCAAGGTGATGGGGAAGGAGGGGGACAGGTCACAGGTCACAGACCTAGGCCTACTGCTTGGGACTCTCTCTCTCTCTCTCTCTCATCTTTATTCCTATCTCTCTATTGCTATCTCTATCTCTATTTCTCTTTGTTCTCACTGACTCTCTCTCTCTCTCTGTCTCTGTCCATCTCTCTGTTTTCCTTTCTCTCCTTTCCTTCCCATGTCTGACACTCCCAGCTCAGCAGACTCTCTAGGCAGTAGAAAGTACACCTCTGGGAAGCCCAGGAGACCTAGCGACAGCCTCTCTCCCAACCTGAGCGCCCAGACACCAGCCACCATGAGAACAGGACACCCTACCCCGAGTCCCCAGCAAGGTCTGTAGCCCTCGGATCCTGTTTTAGGGGAGGGATCCCTGCTGTCCTCCCATATTCTATGGAAAGCCAGGCCTCACTTGGTCACAACACCACCTGGTAGCTGGGCAAAGGGAATGAGAACTCCACAGCTGTGTGAGTTTCACAGGAATCAGTGGAGAGACGAACTTGTCCTCCCTGGAAAAGAGCAACTTTGCTTCAGCTTTGCTCCACAGCTCTGGCTCCTGCCTTGGAGCTTCAAATTTGAACCCAAGCTAAACTAGGCTGCCTCAGTGACAGGCTCTGCACATCCCAGCTGGCAGCTCTGCTTCCTGCTGTGATTTCAGAGGCAGTGCTGGTGCAGTTGCATGTGTATTCCGTCTCCTACTTGCATGAGACTCCCTCCTCCCTCCTTTCTTCCCTGTCCCTTCCCTGTAAATAGCTGTTGAGCACTTACTTGGTGCCGAGCCCTGGGGATGAAGCCTGGAACTAGCCAGACAAAATTTCTGGCCTCATAGCCAACTGACATTCAACAGAGAGATGAGCATGAGCAGACGAGTTCACAAACAATGGTGGTCTGAGCAGTGTTAAGCACTGGGCAGGAAAAGTCCCAAGGCCACAGCATGGGGCAGCATTGGATGGAGTGGGCATAAGGGGCACACTAGGTAGGACAGTCAGCAATATCACAACAGAAGGGCGTCTGAGGGCAAGCAGAAGAGTGGCAGAAGGGGTGGACAGGATGCAGGACATGTGGCCAGATTATAGAGGTCCTGATCTTGCTTGGGGTGAGATGGGAAATATGGCGGAGGGCAGTCCGGAAGCTGTGCCGTGGGTACAGAGGTACGCAGGCCAGGGAGAGGCTGGGAGAAGCAGTGGAGGTGGCCGAAGTGGAGTGGCGATGGGACTGGATGTATTTTGGGCATGGAATGGCAAGACTTGCTTAGGAAACAGTGTGTCATCCCTCATGCCCTTAAGATGAGTCCTGGAGGCGTGGTACACAACTGTCCCCTGTGTGCACCAGCAAGTCTTCCTCACCTCCACTGTAGCTCAGCCTCCACTGTGGAAGGGAAGGCAGTGAGGCCCAAGACTTGCCTTCCTTCCCGGGGCTCGCTGGTAGCCTCCTCACAGAGCGTTTATCCTCGCCGCCCCTGCCGGGGTCCTCTCTGCAAAGTGTTATTACCCCCTTTTTGCACAAAGGAAAAAAATATGCCTCGATTCTCATTGATCCATCCTGAATCAATGCTTTTAAAAAATCTCACGCACATTTGGCTTAAGAGCCAAAGCATGCATTTTATGTTTTGACATGGTGTCATCGATTGGAGGCACGCGTGTGGACCTCACCTGCCAGAGGCCCCCGCCCACCCCCAGCAGCTGGCTGGTCGCACCAAGTCCTTAATGGCCTTGCCCCCGCCTGCACCTTCCATGCCTCCCTTGGCCCTCAGCACGGGGTCCTTTCTCAGGTTTTTTGAAAGAATCGATAAGGTGTCGAGGCCTCCAGCTGCTGCCTGTCACTCACACTCCACTATTCCATAAATTATGTATCTGTCTTTCTCCATCTCTCCCCCTCTCTCTTTCTGGTTCTAATTTCTGTTGTGTTTGTTGATGGCTATGCGATGGATGACTTTTCTTAGTCTCAGAGGCAGGGATGCAGATGAACTTGAGTAAAGACACATGGAGCAGGGGCAACAGGCTGAGGAAGATGACCAGGATGGGGGTGGAGTAAGAGGTGGCAGCTGCTGGCTGTGAATGGCTGGAAGAGAGGGGACTTCTCTCTCATCACTACCTGTGACGCCCAGCCTTCCACATAGGGCAGAGGGCATCAGAACCCATCCTCTCAGCCTAGGAACAAGGTAAGCATTCTGGGGAGAAGGGAGACACTCAATGGAGCACCCAAAGTCAGGCTCTGCTACCCAGGCCTCCAGTCTGGCAGCCAAGGTGGTAGCGTCCAGCTGTGGGAGGTAAAGGCAGGAGGCATTGCACTGCATTGGTTTGCAGGAAGTAGTCTTCTTCACTAGGGGCCAAAACCTCACCACTACCTGTGGTATGTTAAAGGAGCAGTTTAGACAAAAAAAATTTTTTTAAAAAAAGCAGTAGACTGTTAGATAGGAGGCTCAGTCTCTGTCCCTCATTTATTGTATGACCAGAAACAATTCTGTCCTTTTCCCCGGATGTACAAACAGGAGAGTGAAGTAGTTGATGTACCAAATATAGCCCCTATCAAATACCAAGTACTTTCTATATACTTCCTCCCTTCATCTCTATGACAACCCTGTCAGTGTGGGCAAGTACAATCCTGATTTGCAGATGAACAAACTGAGGCCAGAGAAATTAATCAGTTCCCCAAGGTCATATAGCTAAAGGAGAAGGACATCTGAATCCAGGCCTGTCTGGTCCAAAGGCTGTGTTTCTAGTCACTCTGCCCTCTTGCCTCTTTATGGTCCCCCAGATCCTGTCTGCTCTCTGATTCTCTGTCTTAAAATACATCCTCTGCCCACCCATGTCCTCCCTGTGATTGCTCTCCTCTCCTCTGTCCCTGCCACCAAGCCTCTTTGCAGGGTGGACCCCAGCCACCTGTAAACAAGCATCTCCTCTTGACCTCTTCTCTCCATCACCCTCCGTCTCTATCACTACCATACCCTTCTCTCCGTTGACAGCACAATGGTGGGCAACAGACTCATGTGTTTTCCCTGCCCAAGTATATTTTGAAGTCTAAGTTATGATCAGTTTTGCATAGGAGCTGGCTCCAACTCTCCTTCGTTTTGACCAGTGTTATCACCTGTAAAATAGGTATAAAATAAGGCCTGTTGTACCTATCTTCTGATGGAGCTAGAAGAGATGGGAGAAATGGGTAAGTCTTCAAAACCAAAGTAGATGAGGAATGAGGAAATATTTTGAAGTGCTAAAAGTGGATGAAACACATTGGGACAATTGTGGGTGCTAACCTAAAGAAAGTTCTAGTCTCACCTCGGGAAGGACTCTAACAGCAGTGGCCAGATGGTTTAAGTGATACTGGAGAGAAACCAAGGGGAAAGTCCTCTTTGCAGCTATGGTGATGTCTGCTTACTGATCTTAGGGTTCCACCAAGGGGTGAGGCAACTTTTTGGAACATTGTCAGGTTGGGAACAACAGTCTTCCCTGTGCTACTTCCCTTCCATTCCACTGATGTGAGACCAAGACTGTTTCTTGGACAGAGCCCTCAAAATAACTGTGGCTCAGAACTGGGAATGCAGGTCCATGTTCCCCACAGAGGAAAACCTCCAGTTCTGAGCCAAAAAAAATGCAGAGGGACATTTAGTGTTCACTCCCATGTTCATGCATTTCATAGACAAGTCAATATCTGCAAAGCACTTGGTACAGTGCCTGGCACAGTAGGTGCCACATAGGTGCACACACCTGTCAGTCACTCATGCATTCCCTCACTTATAGGGCTAAATAGCATAACTCCAAGGGGAGCTTTGCATATTCATGTAAGGGCTCTGCTCATTCTCTCTTTGCAGATTCTGGGCCAGGTCCTTTGGGCTTCACAGATAAATGAGAGTTTGGTGTTCAAGGATCTCACAGTCCAGTAGGAAAGGGAAGATCTTTGAATACCAATAATTCCAACAAAGTCCTGAAACACAAAATAGTACCTTCTGGAAAGAAAGAAAGGAAGGAAGGAAGGAAGAAAAAGAAAGAAAGAAAGAAAGAAAGAAAGAAAGAAAGAAAAGAGCGAGGAGAGAGAGGGCTCAATAGCCTGCTAAACTCCAAAGGCAATCAACCTAGCAAGCAGCATAGATGGGAGTTCTCAGAAGGCTGCCCCACCTGCAGGGGGCAGCACCTACCCATCCCCAGACAATCGTCCAGGAAGGGGGACCAGGATTGCCAGGTCTTCTGACTTCATAAGAGAAACTGGAAAAAAAAAATTTGTTTAAGTGTATGTGCTCTTTAAAATATAATGCAGGGAAAGTAGAAGGAGAGGAGGTATGGGACCAGAGGGAAGAGAGGAAAGGAGAAGGGGAGTGACAATTATCAAAGAACGTTATAGTCTATTCTACATAACTAATATGGACTCATTTTAAACCCAGCCACCCCTCACACACACACACACACACACACACACACAAAGACAAAAATATAGTGCAGGTCAAATAAAAGGACCACCTGGGTACTACTCTGGTTTGAGCTGATTTGCAAAAGGAAAGAAATCCCTGCCCAGGGAGGGTCTCATGTTTAAACCTGACTTTGAAGGTCTGGTAAGACTTGAGGGTGGAGATGAGAAGACAGGTGGTCGGGCAGTGGGAACAGTGAATCGTAGGCGCTTTAGTGAGAGTCTCATGTCACAGATTTGGAGGCTCCAGCTAGGGGTTCAGCTTTCTTAGCTGCTGAATCACAGGGGATCTGAGATTGGGAAGAGTTTGAAAGAGTATGTTGCTGATAAACTGCAGAGGATTTTAAATGTCAGCCTAAGGAACTTGGGCTTGACTAAAAGCACAAACACTTAAAAACTCTCCCTTCTGGAAGAGGACTATGTACCAGGTCCCATTCATTAAATCTTCACAGTACAGTTACAATCATCTCCATTTTACAGAAAAGAAAACTGAGGTTTAGAGAGTTGAAACCGCTTTCCCAAGTTCACCCAGCTGCTGAGTGGCTGGCCAGGTACTCACACCTAGGCTTCTCTAGTGCCCAAGTTTATGTTCTTAGCCACAGTGTTATACGTCAAGAGAAAAACGAAGCCGTGCACTTTAGAAAGGGGTTCTATTGCCTTGACATAGTTTTAAGTTGTCTAACTCATTTGCTCCTGGAGCTCTGTTATGTTTTATTGACTTGAAGATCAGGTTTCTACACTTCTTGAGAAGTCTCACCCCTCCCCTTTTTAAACACAGCTGTCTTGGAGGGTGGGGAGGAGGAGTGTTCTAAACAGGACTTGTTTAACTAATTGCCAATTATCTCTGAATAGGGTATGGTTTCCAACAGCTGTGAGGGATTTTGGGCCCCATCCATTGCCTACTGTTGCTGGTACTCCGAGTGTGCTGAGGTATTCGCGGCCTCTTGCTGCAGAGCTGAGCCAGGGTTTGCCCCTCCTTAATCTGCACAGGCTGCCTCTGCCCTTCTTTTGTGCTCGCTGGCTGCCTCGGGTGGGCACTGCCTCTGGCTCTAGGGTGATGGCTTCAGACTCGCCCACTGTCAGTGCCAGGGCACAGTCTCCTTGAGGGTGGAACAGTGCCCTTGGACTTCATGCCCACACTGCCAAGGCCCGTGTGTTTCACCATCGCCTCTGTGTGTGTGGAGGGTTCTTGCTCAAATCTGAGACCAGCCCTTTGCCTCCTGCATTCCCAATGGAGCATAAAGCTCAAAAAGAAAATCTTCTAATAGGAGATGCCAGGAGACCCCTGTGTGGATGGGTGATGTTAATTGTCCCTTCGGGCTCTGTCTGCTGGATTCCTGGGAATAGGCCGAGGGGTAAACCTTTGTAAATGTTAATCTCCTTATGCTTAAGATATCATGCTGTCTTTGATGTTCTCAAACATGTTGACTCCTATCTTGGTGAAGGGTGTGGGGCCTAGACAGGCCGCAAGCTTGTTTTGTCTGTAGTCTTCTTCCAGGAGTCCTCAGCGATGGTACCTCCTCACCAGTGGAAACAGAAACGGGCCCCTCTTTGAAGCTAGGTTTGGGGAAAGGGGTACAAAGGTGCAGTGACACTGTGACACTCAGGGCCACTATGCTCCCATCACCAGGAACCAGACCTAACTGGAGTCATTTTCTTCTCTGCAACTCTAACATTAGACTCCAGTGTATGATTATTCATTACAAACTCTTCCTGCCAAAATGGAAAGGGAAAAGACTTTAAAACCCTTTCATATGTCCACAGGTTAAGGTACGCTAGTTGCTGTAACAAACAAAACCAAGATGTGTAATCACTCAAATATGATGGAAGTGTACATATCCCTGTTGGCAAGGCCAAATAAGATTGTCCGATTGAAGACGATTTTTCTCTGAACAGTGACTCGGGAAGCCAGATCCATTCCATCTGAAGGGCCTTTTATTTAACATACAGGACTCCAAGGTTGCTGTGGTTGTTCACAGCTCTCAGTGGCAACAGAGGGCACAGTCATTTTCCACCTGCTGTTGGTTGGAAGAAACATAAATCACTTCCTATCTTACGCCATTGACTTTATTCAATTAGTCCCAGGACTTCATCTGGAAGGGAGGCTGGGAAAAGTAGTGCTCGGTTTGCATCCCATGCCAGCTTCCATCATGGCAGGCAGAGGGGGCATGGTCTTTGGTATACAGTGAGCCTGAGTGGCAGATCTTGTATCATGAGAGGACAGTCCTGTTACAGGAAGATACAGTAACGGACTCAGGGTCAGAAGATGAGCAGTAGATACAAGTTCTAGAGTTTGGCTCTACCCCTTTGGGTGAACTATTTGGTTTCCTAATCTGTAAAGTGAAGATAAAGGAGAATAGAAGGAAACAATAAGACTAACTATGCTATATACTATCAAACTGGGATTGCCAACTAACTGTAAACCTTAGAACATTTTAGGAAAAATACGATATAGTTGGCAATCGATATGGATTTCAAGTTTCCCTGAAAAAAAAAAAAGTGAGGAGTGCTGGCAACATTGCATCTGCATCCCTATATGGTTACAATTAGAGGGAGCTGAATGTAATAGGAGCATCGCTGCGAACTGCCCTGGGGTTTACATCACTCTTATTGGCCCACTTGGCCTATGGACATGGCAGTCCCTGCCATGAATTTGAGGTCCTAGAGCTTAGAAGTGTCATATAGATTAATAATGATGATCATGTACAGACTTCAGAAGTGATTTACATCTACTTTTCCACTTTCCAAAGGACTTAGTCATTTCCAAACCTCCACCCCAGGTGCAGAATCTTGTGCATTGCTTTAATTAAGTAATCAGCTCTATAAATTGCTTATTAACAACTAAAGCTGATGTATGTAATATTTTTAATGGTCAATGTTTTGTCTTGGCAGAACATCATGTTCTCAGGACTGTGCCACAAATTTTAGAACCTTACTGATTTTCATAAGATAATGAATGGGAATTTCTAAAGACAGTTTTAGTCGAGAACTCAGAGCTCCGTGTGCCCAGTAATATGATTAGGATGTTGGCCTGCTGAGGCCTGTTCTGGGGAGGATAAATGACTGACAGCTATAATTGATTGGCACTGGTAAGGATGCCAGGGGCACGACTTTGTCCAGGCAGGCTGGTTATCCCCTGCCAATGTCCACTTGAATATTGCTGGGAAGGCAGGAGATGAGCAATCACTGAAGACTTTTAATGATCTGTTGACAGAAATAAGAAATAGGATCATAGGACTGCTCAGCAGAGCAAGTCAGCCAGGAGAGAGAAAAGAGAAAGAGTGAGACAGAGAGAGAAAAAAGTGAAGAAACAGGAGGAGACAAAGAAGGAGAAAGAACAAGAAGAAACAGAGAAAGAAAATAAGAATTGTTTAAGTATATCACTAAATATCCTCTAAGGTTTGATACTGTAACAAAAAATCCGGTATCTCAATGGTTTAATGCAACAAAGATTTATTTGCTGCTCACGGGTACATCCCCATCACAGGTCAGCAGAGGTCTCCACTCCATGTTGTCTTCAATCTGGGACCCAGGCTGATGGGGTCTTCACTATCTGGAATAGGATTGTGGGAAGGAAAGAGAGGAGGGTGAATCACGCACTGAGTTTTAAACAACCCAAAGTGACAACTATCATGTCAACTGCCGGAAAAGGAAGTCATGTGTCATGCCTGACTCAGGAGGGGCCAAGTGCAACCCAACCTTACCACATGTCCAGGAAGAGGAGAAAAAGCAGGTCGTTCATGGGCATCCCTAATAGCTATCCCAGGATTCTGGTTTTGCAAGGGGCCTCTTAAGCTGTAAATAATAGAAAGTGAAACTCAAACTATCCAACCAAATAGGAATATTGACTCACTAAACCAAAGTCAAATAGTAGGTCCAACTGTCTTCAGGCAAAGCTTAAGATAAAGAGTTATATCCTCTAACATTTGGTCTTTTTCCATCTTCCAGCTCTGTTCCCTTCCACTGGAAATTTATCTTCAGGTTTCATGTTCCCAAAGGTTCAAATTCAAAGTGAAAACAAAGCCTCCCCTTCTTTTCAATTTGAATAAAAATCCTAGGCCTCAATCTTGCTGGACCAAGTTGGGTTATGTGTGCATTCCTGAACCAATATCATCTATCTTCTTGTGGTGGAATATTGGTCATGCCTAAATCATATTCCTAGGCCTGGACTCAGAATTGAATTAACTTCATTAGAAGTGTGTGGACCCCTGGATGATTCCAGGGAAAATTCAGGATGCTAAAATGGAATTTACATGTCCAAAACAAGACGAAGCAAAGACCAACCAAGTAAAATAACACATATCCACTACAGGACAGAGATGCTTCAATCCAGAGTTTTCCGAAATGCTAGTTTGTGCTCAGGGGTTGCCAGTGAAGACTGGAGCGGGGCCTGCAGTCTCATCTCTCTTTCTATTAGACCAGCTGTGCTTCCCTTGTCATATACTTTAGGATTCAATATAAGATTTCTTAGGAACAAGAAAAAAAAAAAAAAAAACAGCGTCTTTTCTTTGCCCCCCCCCAAAAATCAAGAACATTGAAAATCACTGTTCTTTGATCCCATCTCATTTTACCGAAGATTGAGGTTCAAAAAAGTTAGTAGACTTCTCCTCATATCTCCTTGACCAGAATTGTTCACATAGCCACCTAGCTGCAAGGAAGGAGAGGAAAGCAACAACCTTGTAAAAGAGAACGGAATTCTCACGACTGGCGCAGATATGAATGGTTTACCCCCTAGGGCTGGGTGCACTGCTACCCCAAACAAAACTGGAGTCCTTTTAGGAAAAAAGAAGGTAGAAAATGGCTCTCAAATGCTTCAGCCATGGTGACATGAGTCTGGACTTATTAAAAATTCCTTAAGGCTCGGATCAGGCCTATACCTCTGTTTATTTCTCCACAGGCCTGTGAATTTACCTGCAGTGATCACCTTTAATCCTCCCCAATAATCCTCTGAGGATGCTGAGGTGTCCCCTTGGGTTGGGCGCAACATTATGACTGTCCCATTTTAGGGATGGAGAAATTGAAACTCAGAAATGAATTATGTATGTAAGGTCACACAACTTGTAAAGGGTAGAAAGGGATTTTTTTTAAACTTAGGTTTATCCCTCATTTATACCTTTAGCACACGGAGGGGCTTTATGCATAGACCTTTGTATAGCCTAGGAAGAAGCTGGGCTGCAGGGAGGGAAAAGGGGAGGGGAGAGACAGGGTGTGCCCCAGAGAGGAAACAGCATGTGTGAAGGGAGATAGCACCTAGACATGGGAAGCCATTTCCCAGAGTGCGAGCATCAAGTTTGATGGAACATCATACCTAGAAGTCCTTGTATATGCCAGTCCTCATATGAAAGCCATAGAAAACCATTAAATACTTTAGGCAAAAGACTTGTGGTGTTACATGTGCAAGCTATCTTCAGTGTGGAAGATCAACTTCAGGGAGCAAGACTGGCCAGCCATGAGGAAGTTAAAGGATGACACTAGCCTGGATTATCTTGGGAGTGGAGTGGGAGTCAAACAAAAAATGGAAGACATTGGATCAGTCAGATTTGAAAACCACAGGTGATAGTTTTGAGAACTTGAAAATCTGACTCACTTTCATTTTCTAGATGGCGGTGTTAGTGGCGGGGGGGGACCAGGTAGAGAGGTTCATGGAGGAGAAAGCACCCAGGTAGCCTGACTCTGAACCATACCCTCCATCGCATATATGCTGGGTTCCTGTAATTCTTCCATAGGCAAGAATGAGAACTCAGGACAGGGCTGGAGCATTCAGGGGGGCAAGTCCCCCCGATTGGAGGGGGTGCACGAGAAGTCAGCTTCTAGCCAGTTCTGTCCTCACCTTTCCATGCCCAAGTGCCAGGGTGGGTGAGAGCTGCCTTTCTAGGAGCAGCATGTGGGCTCCTTCCTCTCCTCCTCCAGCCACTATGAGTCTCAGCTTGACCCCTGACCCAAGGTGAGGCCCTTGCATCTCAGGTTAACCTCAGAACTGACTTCAGGGGCTCCCTGTAGATGCTGGTAGAACAGGAGCATGCACTTTGTGACTTTCTCAACCTTGGAGCAGCACCTGGATGCCTCATGTCCATGACCCAGAAGCTAAAACCTTGTGTCTCACTTAGGAAGCTGCAAAGATAATGAGGTGATATGAAATGAGGTATACGAAATGCATCATAAATTTGAGTCAGAAGAATAAATGCCCCCAGATAGCTAAATTGAACAGTTGAAAAAGAAAACCAAACTGTGGGCTAGGAGTGTAACTCAGTGGCAAAACACTTGCCTGGCACATGCAAGACCCTGGGTTCCATCCCCAGGACTGATTAAAAACAAAGCAAAAAGCAAAGTCTACTACAAGTAGTCCTCTTGAAACAGACAACCTGGCACTGGATTAAGATAAGCTGGTCGTGAGGGCTCAGAGCCAGATCTGTGTTGTCACAGGAACACACATGTGCACGGACAGCAGGAAGCTCCAAGCGTGTGTGTTTTCTGAGATTATCTTGTCTTCCATCTTACACAGGGGTGGGCATGCAGCATGTGACCAGTGTACGCACCTGGCTGTGTAGGAGGTGCTAGAACAAGTGAGTTCCAAGGTGTTCTCCAGACATGCTTCCACTCATCCTCGAGACCAGGTCAAGGACACAGAGAATAACATCTTACTGTTGGGAACTGAGGTTCTGAGAGGCTGAGCTACTTACCCAAGGTCACACAGCTGCTGTGTGACAGATTCTGTGCACACCACTGCCTCATGCTCAGCAGCTGCCCCAGGTGGAGAGAAAGCCACATTGGCTGGAGCCATCAGGAGAGGCCTCTCCCTAAGTCTCTGCAGCGCAGGTGGATATAGACAGTGGCTGAGGCATGGGAATCAGGCTGAGAAAAGGGCTCAGGAAGCCACTATTCAGCCAGTAGACCCCATCAGGTGTTACCACAAGGAGACTTGAGGCATAAGTTTAGATAAGAGAGTGGCCCAGATGGATGAATGGCTTTGAATGTAGATAGAGGATTTGTGACTCTGTTTTCTGAAGTATAGGTTTGATTTTGTCCTCTTGTGTTGTACAATCTTTTATAGCCCCAGTATCTCCTGGTTAGTAACAGTGCAGAGAGGGAAAGATGGAGGGACAGCCTTCAGACAGACCTATTAGGGGGCTGACATCTCAGTCCCGGGTAAGAGGACCAGAGACTGGAGGGTAGGAAGTACCAGTGTGCCCTGTGGGGTAGGGTTTTGTGAGATGCCCACTCTGGCATCCTCTCACTCATCTCACCAAATTGAGGATTATTGGTTCCCTGCAGAGTCAAAAAATAGTTCAAGCTTGACAGGTGGTAAGTACTATGTTCTACTCCTGGTTGATGTGAGCCACACAGAACCAGGAAAACAACTCACACTTAAAGCAGTGGAGAATGGCCAGCAACTCTGTGCTAGTTCCATTCAGGCAGAGAAAATGACAGCCAGACTCTCTAGGCTGTTGCCTTACGATGGCACCAATTTAGCCAAGAAAGTTTTCAGTATCTCAGTTTCTTCACTTATTTCTATTGAATGCAAAATAATTGTTTAGATAGCACGTTAACTTTTGAACTCTGAGATTGGCAGATTTCAGCAAAAGAACTGGTGTTGGTAACCTCAGCTATCATTTATTTAACCCTAGAGGCAAAGACTTGAACCTTATGCCTTAGAAATGTCAGAATTTGAGGCAAGTTCAATGTCTTTCAAGAAGTTATGAGTCGTCACTTCCTCCTGCTATGAAGATCGCTCGTCATAAATAGAGAGCTAGAGGGCAGTTAGGAAATCATGAGGACCAACTGCTTTTCCTATTTGAAGCACTGAATGTTATTTTTTTAAAAGAAAGAAAGAAACGAATAGAAAAAGAAAAACCAGTTCTCCCAGCACAAGTCCCTGCTTGTGTGACAGAAGTCCATGGTGTCACCTCTAGGAGTTTTCCTTATTCAGCTCTTTCTGGAATGAGTGATTGATGTAATTAAAGTTATTGGTAAAGACTCAGTTACCAAGGGACAGATGAGTCAGCAGCAAGTTTAAGTAATGAAATAATGTTCCAAGGAATGATTCTTAATATAAGCTTTTTTTTTTTCTGCTCAAAACATCTTAAACATTGTAGGTCAGCAAAAAAATGAAAAGTTATTTTTAAAAAAGGTAAAACACACTACACGATTTCAGAAATTCTCAGATGAAGTCAGTTTCAATCTTATTAAATAATATTTATTGATTTATCATGGCTGGAACTCACATTTACTGAGGGTCCATTGTGTGCTTTCCGCAGGTTTGGTACACATGGTCTCATTTACCCTCTGAGATCTAACCTGTCATTATTGCTGTTTTAAGAGGAGGACACTGAAGTTCAGAGAGGCAAAGACGTTTGCCCAGGGCTGCACAGCTGACAATTACAGAC
Source organism: Dolichotis patagonum (assembly GCA_004027295.1). Lineage (NCBI taxonomy): Eukaryota > Metazoa > Chordata > Mammalia > Rodentia > Caviidae > Dolichotis > Dolichotis patagonum. Next base: position 37,341 of record PVJX010002187.1, on the reverse strand, counting down.
AAGGAAGGAACCAGGGAGTTAGTCCACTGGATCACCTACTCCAGGTCCTGAGGTGCTTTGCTCAGATTCCTTATTGTTTAACCTGGATCTCTAATATAACCTCTAATAACAGAAGGTGGCAGTCAGGATTTGAACCCGCATCTATTAGTGTCTGATCCACTTTCTAAATTCATAGACAAATTCTCTAAGGAAGTACAAATACATTGGCTGAGGAGCCACTGGATTGTGTTCATTTCTGTCATCATTTGTTGAATACCCAGAATCAACCTTCAGGCTGTATATTGGTGGTACAGAGATGATTGGGACAGGGAGGGCAACTGAGAACATGGCATAGTCCATGCAACAGAGGACAAAGGTTCCGACTAGAGTCACAGAGAGGAAGGAATTGAAGGAAATCTCTCAGAAGGCCCCAGGAGGCTTGAGGGCAAATGCATGTGAGGTATTGGGAACAGAAAGAAGTCAGGAGGTATCTAAAGTCCCTCCACTAGGAGACTGAGCGAGGGATAGTAGAAGCTGATCTGAAGTTGGAGGAATTGAGGGTGTGGAGGGATGTCTCCAGCCTGGGCCATTTTGAATCGCATGTGATCCTTCCAGTGGAAGACACATCACAGGTAACTGGATGTGTAACTGGAATAAGAGCGAGAGCAGGGCCTGATGCAGCCGCAGAGGGTACAGCCACCTACGGGGCAGATAGGGAAGCACCTACCTGGTTGCCTGTGCAGAAGTAAAGGCAAGGGTATTAATTTTCAACAGCACTGCAAATGGAACCCAACAGCCAGCCGATTCTTAACATTAGACAGTTGCTGTGTGTCACCGAAGTTGGCTGCAGGGATGAGGGAAGTGAGATAGGGAGCTACCAATTAGAAGATCTGAAGAAAGGGGACCTGGGGGATCCCTGGCAGAAACCTCTCTGAAGGAGATGACATCCACCTGCCCAAGCCCAGAACCACCAACTCCCTGCCACGTCTAAACTTTACCCAGAGCTGGCGGCTCTAGCCCCTCTTCTCCCTTGCACAAAGAAACAAGGGGTTTATCCCCGAAGAGTGGGCACAGACAGGAAAAGGGAATCAGGGGTGATCTAAAACTACCATTTGAGTCCTGAAGATTTGAGGGAAGGGACTGATTAAAACACAGCTTCCAGAGTAACCATGGACAGGGGTGGATCAGGGTAGGGAAGAGAGGCAGCCGTCCCTGGCTCTGTGTCACCAACTGTGTGACCATAAATTATCTGATCTCTTCAATTGTCAATACCTGTATCTGCCAAAAGGAGTAGGTGTTTTTTTCCCAAAATGTGGTAAGAACACACCTAGGACCCAGGTCCACTGGCATGCATCCCAGTTCCTACGTATTTGGGAGCCTGAGGCAGGAGGATCACTTATGTGCCTGAGGTGGAGACCAACCTGGACCATGCAGAGAAACCTCTGTATCCAAACAAACAAAATACAGGAGACAAAAATTTTACAAGGCCTGGAGGGTGTAGCTCAGTGGTAGAATACTTGCCTAGCATGCACAAGACCCTAGGTTTGACCCTAGTACTTCAAAACAGACACACACATCTGGGAGTACATGAGATGATTATATGCAGGTATGAACAGATACTCATATGGATAACCACATCATTTTTAGGGCAGCTTGCAAAGCAAAAAGATCAGGTTGGGGCAGCAATCAGAGATGCTGAGGGCTACCATTTGCCTTCAGAGCCCAAAGGGCCAAGAAGTTCATTGAATTAATTTTTTTCTGTTTTCTTTCAGTCACAGGAGCAGTATAAGCACTCCTTTAAACATCAGTAAATGGTAACAAAATTTGAAATAAATTATTCTATAAATATTAGTTCCAATAATTAGAGGCTATGACAAAGATTTGGAGGCTGGGGCTGGAATGAATAGGTTTTGAGGAGCAGAGAGAAAAGGAAGGGCCAGTGCCTTGAGTCTTGAATCCTGAAGATCCTTCTCAGACTGGCCTCCTACACGCACTGGGATATATCAGGGTTTGCCAGATTGAAAAGGGAAATTATAAAGAAAAAAATCTGGACAGAAAAACAACTTCACTAACCAAATAAACCAGGCCAATGATTTTTCTGCCACACTCTTTATAACAGCGACGAGGTGATATTTATTCCAAATGAATCCTTTTCCCCAAGTTGCCACTAATTTACTCTTTTATGTGATCCAGGAAAATTGGTCCTCTGTACCAGTGAATGTCTCTGTACATATGAGTACTTAGAAAAAAGGGCCAACTATTACTACTAGGTCTGGATTTAGATACTGGGTACAAATAGAGAATGAACAGAATAAACAAACAACAGAAACGAAAAGCTAGTGGTTTGGATCTTTTAAAAAATGTCTTAGAAACAACGATGTGGTGAATCTGATGTCAAATCATGTTAGCAAGGAGGGTGACTGGAACATTCTGGAACAGTAAGGGTATTTGAAATTTGGGGCTCATAGATGTCTCACTCTGCTTGAAAGATGTTGAGATGCCACTCCGAAGGGCCTCTGGGTTCCCCTGGGGACAAAGCCACTGATAGTTTACAGAAAAAAAAAATCCCCAAGCTGACAACCATATATATACAACACAAAAAGTCCAGAAAAGAACTGAGAAAAGGCACTCCAGCTAAGACATCAAAAAAGGAAATTCAAAATAAACATGAAAGAACCACGGTTTAGGACTTTGCCCCCAACTCAAATCTGTGATAGAATTTGCTCTGTAAAATGATGGACAAAGGAACATTAATTTTTGCTTACATTGTGTGAGGTAATTGTGGGCGGGCAGAAGTCATTTCCGCTAGGAGAAATGAGCAAATCCTTTCAGAAAGCAATTATGTAGAGGAGAAAACACTCTCTGGCAGGGGCGTGGTCCCAGTGCCTCTTGTTGTTGAGTCTCGGAGAGAGATGGCACATCGCTAGCATTTCCCTCATCTGTACTTCACACACCAGTCCTGAGGAGGCTTCTATCCTCCAGCAGCATTTGAGGAGGGCTAAGATGTTTCCCAGCCTAGCCTAAAAATATCTCCCTTGACAGCCTGTCACAATGTCTGAGATTCCGCCATTATAAATTCATTCTTCTCTGTTAAGGCATTTTGTTTCCAGGAGTTCTCTGCTAAAATACAGATATCGCGAGAACTTTGCATAGATGAAGCAGGAGAAAACTCAGACTCAGGAGTCAGGAGACCTGGGTTAGGAATTCAGTTCGGCCCATGAATTCACTGCTGCAAACTTGAACAAGTCATTTTCACTGCTCAAACCTCAGTTTCCCCACTAGAGAAAAAGGATAGGAATAAAAAGGGAAGACATAGCCAGAGAAGGCTGAGATTGGTGGTTCCAGGAGAGAGGCTCTGTTCACTTCAAAATTTTCCCTGGATCTGTGCTTCTCACCCTGGATATTGGGTATGTATTTTGCCACTGGCTACTCACAAGCCAATTGCATATGTCAGTGGGAGCAGATGTTGTGGACCATAGGGTTTTAGGGGTGAGGCCAAATCCTATTTTACCTCCTCCTCCCTGAAGGAAAAAAAAAAACTGTACCCTGAAGGGGTGGGGTGGGGGGGCGTCCTTGCTTAAGCAAAGGGTAGTAACTGTACAAGCGTCTAATCCTAGCACTTGGGAGACTGGGGCATAGGATCATTTAGGCCAGCCTGGACTACACAACAGAGTTCAAGACCATTCTAAACTACATACCAAGACTGTATTAAAAAAAAAAAGAAAAGAGAAAAGAAAAAAACTTCTCTGCTGCTCCCATGTTTGACATCTCAACAAATGGCATTCCTACTCTCCCAGGTGCTCAGGCCTAAACCCTTGGAGGAATCCAGGGGTTCCCCCCTTCATTCATCCCCGCATGGCTAACTTAGCACCAAAGCCTGTTGCATATACCTGCAAAATACACTCCAAGGGCTACTGCCCTGGCCCAAGGCAGAGTCATTTCCCCCTGGATTCTCCGTCAGCCTCCTAACTGGCTCCTGGTTCCACTCTTGGTTTTCTACAATCTCAGCTCCTCACACCCAGGCATCCCTTTAAGACATCAGTTAGATCCTATCACTCCTTTAGAACCTTCCCTACTTCCCTTTCTCTCTTTCTTCATAAATCCCAAAGATCTCACCAGGGCCTACAAGACTGTATATAACCTGCCTTTGCTTTGCCTTGTCTCTTCCACCCCCAGCTTTTCCACTGTTGCTCAGACCTGCTCACAACTCAGGGTCTTTTGCTGTTCCTTCTTCCTAAAACTCTCCTCCTCCAAATGTCTGCATGGCCCATTCCCTCACTTCTTCAGATCTCTGCTCAAATACTACTTCCTTAGAGCATGTTCCTTACCCAATTTAATTTTTTAAAAGACCCTTATCACCTGGACAACGTAATAAGTGACTAACACACTCATTTGTTTATTCTTTTGCCTTCTAAAGTATAAGCTCCAGAATGGAATTGAGATTTTGTTTTGTTCATGCTGTATTACCAACACCATGACCAGTGCGTCTGGCATATGATAGGTGCTCAATTAACATTAGTTGGAAGAAGGGAAGCATGAAAGTTTTTACGTGGAGCCTCACTAAAAAGGAGCTCAGTGTGAGTGTTCCACCAGAACAGACAGTGCTTAGGTCTTTCTTGCCCTCTTCTCCAGCAAGGCAAGATGACCTTCAGAGGCGCACGCATAGCCCACTGCTGGGAGATCTGGGAGGTGAAGTGTGAGGGGGGTAAGGTAGGCAAGAAAACTGTTACAGCCAGAGAAAACAATCCCAAACTGAACTTGTAAGTCCACATGCTGCGGGTTCTTGACCTAGACTGGCAGAAATCTTGACAGATTCCAAAAGACAGGAGCCTGCAGACAAAAGGCTGGTTAAGAGTGGGAGCAGTCCCGAACTGACCTGTGCCCAGCCTGAAAAATTAGATTCTGCTATTAAAAGGAGCCACAAAGTAGCTCCAATCAGCTCCCCCAAAATCGAGCCTTATGTAGGTAACACCCCCCCCACCTTCCTTCCTAGGCTTCTCCAACTTTCCTATCGATGTCCTAGGCGTGACGCCTTAGCTAGGAGAAATGAGGAGGTAGACTGAGGCAGAGTCTGTCTTATACCCTCTACCTTTATCCCATATCTGGGCAAGTGTCTCCTGAGAACGTGGATAGTATGACTTTAATAAGTGGTTTGAAGGATACCCATGTGCTATAGTTCACACCAAACCCAGGTAACACCCACACTTTGCGAAGAGGAGGACACCAAGGCTCGCACAGGTTACTGGGCCGGCCCAAGGACACAAAGCTAGTAGATCCCAGAGACAGGGCTGACCTGCCAAGGCCCAGTCACCTGTGAACGAAAACATCTTTGGACTACAGTCCTTGTTCACAGTTCCAGACTGCCTCAAGCTCCCAAATCACACTGGAGTCCCAAAGGCCCCCAGTTGCCCAAGGGAGCTGCATCCTGCCTGGATCTGAGCAGTCTGCCCACAGGGGGCGGTGGTGCAGGCACTACAATTCCTGCTGGAACTTCCTCTTGGTCTGGGGACGGAGATCACCAGCCAGAAGCAGTCCTGGTTGAGGCGAGGTAAGCTCCCAGGGCAGGGAACGTGGGGAAAGTTTAGCAGTGGCTGAAGCCTCAGCGGCCAGTACCCCGGTTGTGTTGAGCGAGCTAGGATGCCTCCGGTGCTCAGAGTTCTTGTTTGATGTGCAGCGGCCAATAAATTCATTAATCATCATTTTATGCTTCATCAAACCCCCTCCTAGCCCCTCCATGGGAGTTTCACAAATTAGCCCCTGAAAAGACAGTAATTTCAGTTTAGCGAGGTAAGTGCTTTCTGACGGGCTCTGTGCATGGAGCTCTCCTGACAAGCCAATCCATCAGCTCGTGGGGATGGGGGCGTGACAGGACGTCCTGCCCAGCCCTGCCTCGCAGGACCCAGCTGGCCCCAGTCTCACCATGTCCAGTTCCTCTAGCCCTGTCCAGTCCAATCTGCCCAAGACACCCTTGTCCTACGCTCATCCTCTGATGCCTGTCTTATCAGGCCTCTTCTTCGCTCACACTGACCTCCTCTCCAGCACTTAGCAGCGAAAAAAGTTTTCGGGAAATTTGAAGACCCAAAATTAGAGAACAAACTCCAGTCGCAGGAGGACGCACTGCCACTGAGGCTCTCAACTGGGTTGCCCCAACCTCCTCCCCCAAACAGCCAGGAGGCAACCCCCTCTCCTAATATCGAGTTTGTCTGGGTTCTGCTACTCTTAAAATTATTTGTGTCGTGTGTATTTGGAGGAAGAGAGGCTAATCCACGGAGTCGGGCTGATTCTGGGAGAAACCCCAGTCTCCAAAAGAAGGCCACTTGCGTACCAAGAAGGGTCCTCCTTGCAACGGCGGCTTTAACGGATCCTGATAGGTGGGAAAGTGTGCTTGGTCTTTTGGGGGGTCCACCGTCTTTCTTCCTGAAAATGTTTCCTGGGGTGAAAAAACCTCGCCTGGGAAAGAAGATAGGATTTTTTTTTTTTTTTTGATAGACTGGGCCCGGTGGTGCTAACCAAGACTGGTGTATTATGTAAGAAAGGAGAGAGACTGGCCAACTGGAGAAAATCGGAGCGAGTTTTGAGGGCTTGCACATGCTAAGCCATCACCGAGCCTCCTCACTTTCCTAGCCTGGCCACAGAGAACGCCTCGCAGGAACTCCACCCCGCCGTGTGCAGGGCCGAAGCAAAGAAGGAAGACAACGAGTCGACGAGTCGCAGCCCACGCGGATCCGCGGGCCAGTGCGCCACTGCGGAGCCGAAGCGCTGAGCGACGCGCGGCTCTGGCTCCTTCATTAGCTTCCCCTCCACGCGGCGCTGCACGCCTCGGAAAATAAGTTAGCAAACGGGGAGCCGTTTATCTCTTTTATCTTGGGGCCTGATCCAATTAAATAAGTGCACATTTACATTTGCATCCATCAGGCGGGAGCGCTGAGAGCCTGGGGTTTGCTCCGAGCAAATAAAAGCAGATTTCACTGGGAAAGTGGCGTCTGGGTGCGCTGGGCACGTTCGGGCGACAGGGAACCAGTAGAGCCCGGCAGGCGGCCGTGGGGGACCCAAGGCTGGGGACGCTGGCCGACAGTATGAGGGATGGGGGGAAACCCAGTGGCCCGAAGAGGCGGGCCAGTGCAGAGGCTCCAGTTAAAGTTGAAGCCCTGTGCCTGAGGCACTGTCTTGTTAGGCCGAAGTCTGGTCCTGCTTAGTGCCCGGGGCCCAAGTCGCATTTGTCAGCAAAACGAAAAGAAGACCAGATCTGGCCCGGGCATAAAGAGAGACCCACAGGGTGAGTTTAGGGATGGTCCCCAAGCTTTGGGTAGTTTCAGAGGAGGGCAGGCCATACGGTCCCAATAAGGCAAGATTTGTCTCTTGTTTGGTGACGGAGTGGAAGGGCTAGGAAGAGCCAGGCCCAAGGCGCTCCGACTTTCCCCCAGTGTCTCTGCACGCCAGTGAATGGAGTTCACACGTCCCGTTAGCACTTCAGGCGGGGTGGGCGGACTCCAGCAGTTCCGTGCTTTACCAAGCCAACCTCATTAAACGTGCTTTCGAAACAGGAGGGTTCTAAGCTTTGGGAGGGTAGTTCGGTTTGATTTGTTTTCCCTTTCTAAAATAATGTCCACCCTCAAAGCCAAAAGCTATTAAGACCAAAACGGTCTCGGGGGCGCGGTGGCGTGGTAGCCCCCTCGGGACATAACACACCGCAAATTAAACAGGCAGCGCGCGGCCCGGAACGAGCCCTTGGCTGGGCCAGCAGAGGCGGAAGTGCGTGCACCTGGGGCCAAGCGGGAGTCTCCCCCAGCCCCGTTGGGGCTGTGCTCGATTAAAGACCCCTCCCGGGCTTCAGTCACCCACATATTTCTCAGTTGCCTGCTGCCTGGTTATTTAAACAATGCAGAAGCCGTGGTGGCGATCCACTGGGTTAAAGCTGTTTTAATCAAAAACCCTGCTCCCCAAATCCTCAACGCTAACTAGGTCCCGAGGACCAGGCCTGAAGCGACTTGGGAGGGTGAAGCAGTTTAAATTTGACCAGCTCAGAGTTAAAACTCTGCTGCGGTGAGTGGGGACCCGGTCTGGTTTTGCCTAACTCGCCCCTCCCGGCGAACACTATGGCTCTGGGGGACCAGTAGGCGGCGCCTTTCCTAAACTGCATCGTCGTGTGGCTCCCTCTGGAGAAGGCAGTCACATTCCTTTCGCTTTGGGCGCTTTGCGGTGCGCAGTTCGTGTGCCTTCAACCCAGTTCGCAGGTACTTGTGGGGGACAGGTAGGCTGGGGGACCAGTCTGGTGCCGAAACTGCACGCACAAATCCTCCCCTCAGCCTTCCAGGTCCCAAGAGCTGCGCATTCATTCTTCCTAAATAGCTCTGAGGAGTTTGCAAATGAAGAGGCTGCCCAGCAGGCTCCGTACCCGGAGTTGGAGAACGGCATTTTGGACCCCAGTACCCGAAGCTAGGGAGCTGCAAAGTCAAGGACCCCTTCCGCAGTCTCAATGCGTCAGTGTGCGCCCTCGGAAATTTTCTGAGCCATTCTCTCTTCATTCCCAAAACCCAGGAACTGATTCGGCCGCCAGAGACAGGCTAGAGGAGAGACTACCTGGACAGACCCAACACGGTGACTTCACTACCCTTGATAGTCGGGATTGATTCAGCTCCTCCAAGTTTCTAGGTTCCAGCCTAGGTGCTCTTTGGGGTCTGAACTGGCCTAGCCCGAAGCAGGTGGCCAACACCCGCGCAACCCCAGCAAAGCAGTATCTTAAGCTCTGCCTCTGGAAGCCTCTGGGCCCCAGTCCACACCTTCCAAAACACTCTGACCCCAGCACACGCAGGAAGTCCCCCAGTGTCCCGCGTCTCTAAGATCCATCCCTCTTAGACGACTCTTGAGGCAACACAACGGAGGTTCATTTTGGTAGGGACGTGGGACTCTAGAGACACGCAACTACTGGTATTAAAACCTGGAGTTATTTCCTAAATGTCCACGGACTAGATTTGCCTGGCAAGCCACCTCCAAACTAGAAAGTCTCTAGTCACCAGAAAAACCGCAGGCCCTCAAACCCAGCTCCTCAAAGAAAAAAAAAAAAATCCCAAACTTAATTGGGGGCTTGTAGTCAATAAAGTATGCAAAGAAAACCATGGACACTTGCAGATGCCAGTCTCCGGAGGGATGCGAGTAGGGGATAGGGACTCAGGCACCAGCGGGGAGCCCTGTGAGACTGCACAGTCCCTTGCTGGGGGAGAAAAGCTGAGTGCCTCGGGAAGCAAGATCCGTTCCCAGGCAGCCCCACGGGCATTAGGCTTGCAGCTCCATCGAGCTTCGGCAGTGGGACCTGGGAAGCCCGGCCTCGATATTTGCATATTGTCGGGAACACACACAGGCCTGTAATTTTCTTTTAAAAAAATCGTTCAGCCGGGTTGAGGGACAGTGCTTCCAAAATCCCTTCGAGTTGATGTCGCCCTTAAATTTAGAGATGGGGACTAGCCTATTCTTCCGACTTTTTTAGAGGCGAAGATGATTTCTGAGGCTGCAGATTCAACAGGGGGGTAAGAGCTGATTGTGAGCCAGGCTGAGGGGGAAGGGGACTGGGAGGGGGTTCTGGCGCTAGAAGGGGGAGGGCAAGTCATCTCTGGAATTCAATTGTTTAAAAAATCATTTATAATTAAAAGGACAAAATAAAATACGATCGTCTCATGCATATTTAATCATTCACACTTCCAGCTTTAAACCACTTTCCCTGGGTGAATTTTCTAACTTAAACCCTGAAGTTGATCACTGCTCACTAAAACATCTTCACAATGCAGCTTTCAAACTTTAAAATCGAATAAACTAAAGGAACCTCGTTGCAGATTTTTACAAATAGCAAAAGCAACAACTCCAGTGAAACTTTGAGGTGTGTCTAAAACAAAGTAATCTTGAGAACAAATGCAAATATGTGCATTTTGATTTACCCTAATTAAACCGGTGTTATGTGCAAACACATTCTGTCTCCACACTCAGGCTTGAGCTTAATAGAGCAAATTAATTCCCTTCGCTGGGGTATGTTTCTGTTGTAACACACTCCACCCCATCCCCGCCGGACTCCTTTAAATTTCCCACGAAGTAACACCAGCGGCGGCTCCATATCTCCGTTGCAAAATGGAGACGTGGGCACTGCCACCAAACCCCAGCCAACAAGGGTGGCCGGCCTTGGTCTCAGCGTGGTGTCTCTTCTTTTAGTATTGATAGGCATCCTGAATTTGCATTTTGAAGGGAAACATGCAGGATTAACAGAAGAATGTAAAACTTTAAAAAATATTTCTATAGCTATTTGGACTCTTGAATCTGAGCTGGGGAAAGTGCTAAAGCGACGACAAGCCTCATCGAGTTCACCACAGCTGGCCTCCTTATCTAGGCAAATGGCCTCGAGCTTTTGAAGACCACTTGTCCACAAAGAAGTCCGAGGGGGAGGGGTCCAAGGATCCCTTAGGGGGCTCCCCACGCTTCTCCGAGTCTCCGTGGTAGCTCCCTCCTCCCGCTGCCTCCCATTCTCTGGTCTCCGGGAAGTGCAGGCTTGAAATTCAGGGCAAGTGTGACACCTACCTGTGAAAGGGGGGAACCGTCCCCTCACTGGAGGCTGCGCGGGCATCTACAGGGCCTCCCGCCACCCGCGCCGTCTTGGATGGAGCATTCACTAATTTAATCAAATCCAAAGAAGAGATCAATGCCCAATTTTGAAGGGGTAGAGAAGGCAGTGACTTGGGAAAAGGCTTCCCCTTGGCATCTCCTAACGCTCCCCGCCTGCATCAGCCAGCAGCACCTTTGAAATAGTAATAAGGGCTAAATCCGGCATAAAATCGAACTCATTAGCAAAGTTCACCAGCTGATTGCTTTGCATAAAACACGACACTGATTGGAAGTAATTAGGTTAAGCGATGGCGCTTGAGTAGTGCGTGTCTCTAGCTTGCTTTGCCATCTTTTCTACCTTCTGGGCACAGGCTTGGGTCTTTCTTCTCCTTTCTCCAGGGTCCAATGTCCCCCCCAAGTGGCCCTCATCAGTGATCCAAATCCGCATTCCCGGGCAGGGCTGGGTTCCCTGGGGCTTCTAGCCTAATTATGGTTCTCCCCTGGCACATTGAGAGTCGATGGAACCTTTCATTCCCCACCTCAAAAAAAGTTGCATTTGCACCTTTTGACCAAGGCAATGGACAGTTTATTGAAGCTTCTAAAAAGTAATAAGTGGCTCTGATTATGTTAAAATCTCTTTTAATTAAATATTTTGCATTTTACAAAGGCGGCTGCAGTTTCCTTTACTTTTTAAATCTAAGAGTATAACCTGTTCCCTTTCTGCAATAATACTTTAGTTCATACCCAGAAAAAAATCAATAGGTGTAAAAAATTAAATTAAACTTGTATTTTTAAACTATGAAACAGTTTTGAGGGAAACACAAATGTATATATTTATATTACAAAAAACATTAAATGCCTGTACAGGTGTCTTGATTTCATAATTTACTTCAAAGATATTGAATTATCAATTTAAATACAAAAATGCTACATTAAATATACAGAATAAGATTTAATACAAATCTTTTTTTTTAGTTTTTTTTTCTTTTCAGTTGGTTAAGACATTTTTTGTGTGGAGATGTTTACATTTTTATGTCATCCATCTCCATAAACTATAAACTTTTGAATAGGAAGGGTCGTTTATTATTTTTCTCTCTGTCTTTCTCTGTCTCTGTCTCTCTCTCGATGATGGAAAAATAACTGCCAAGGCCATGTTTTTAATAAATTAGAAAGTCCGGGACCGGCGCAGCCCGCGTTAAATGTCGGACATACCTTTCTTCAATTCATAGGGAGAGTCTTTGCAGAGGTCTAGCTGAGACTGGCTCCGCAACATTTTCGGGTCTTTAGCCAAAGCGTCCGCTCGATTCAACACGGTCTGGTTTAATCCATTGAAATGAGAGCCAGGACCGGCGGTGGGGCCTGGCCCGGGCCCCGGGTGGCCGTGAAGGTGTCCGAAGGATCCATAGTTCGTGTAGCCGGGATAGAAGGGTGCAGTGTAGTAGAGGGGCCGGGACAGCACCGTCCCGCCTGGGAAAGGACACTGCGCCGAGGGCGAGCGCGAAGGCGCCGGGGCTGGCGACGCGCGACTCCCTCCCAGCGCTTGCCCCGCTACAGGGCCGGGGCACGGCGGGCACGGCGATCCCTCGCTCCCGCCGCCCCCGTCCTTGACTTTGTCCGAGGATGTGGCGATCTCTGCCAGAGACCACAGTTTGGGCTTGGCGAGCACCGCCGGCGGCGGAGGCGGTGGTGGCGAGTGGATGACCGAGGGCCCGCCGGGACCTGGGGGCAGCTCTCCCGCAGAGGGGTGCGGGCCCGGAGGCGGCGCACCCGCGGGATAGTGAGGGGCCGGGTCGTCCGCCAGCCGCGCCGCCGCTGGCCCGGCTGGGGAGGGCCCGCCGGCTCGAGGGGGCCCGGGCAGCGGGTCTTGGCGGCCCTCCGAAGGCAGCTCCTTAAAATCCGAGTCGCTGAGGCTGCCTTCAGTCTCCTTGCCGGTGGGAGTGGGCGGCCCCTGCAGCCTTTCACAGCCCGGAGCCGCCTTCTGCTCCGCTCCGCCTGTGGGCAAAACCCAGGCTGTCAGGGGCGCAGAGGCCAAGCGGTGGGGCCCAGGTTCCCGCCTGCCCTGGAGGCAGGGACCCTCGCCCCCAACCCCTGGGCCCCGCGCGCGCCCCCTCCAGGCCCCCTGTTCTTTTCTTTTCTAACTTTAGCTCAACACACCCTTTCCCCCGCATCCACCAACCTGCTTCAGTGCCCTCGGGGTCGCTCTTATCCTCAGGCTTCTGGGGCTCGTCCTCATCATTCTTTTCCAGGTCAATGTTCTCCTCTTCCTCCTCGTCCTCGCTGCGGTTCCGCGGCGTCCACGTCATCTTGTTCTCCTTCTTGAGGCGCCGGCGCGCGTTGGCGAACCAGGTGGACACCTGGGTGAGGGTCATCTTGGTGATGATGGCCAGCATGATCTTCTCGCCCTTGGTGGGGTAGGGGTTCTTGCGGTGCTCGTTGAGCCAGGCCTTGAGCGTGGCCGTAGCGTCCCTGGTGGCGTTCTTCCGGTACGCGGGGTCCCCATAGGGGTATGAGCCCAGGGGCGCTGCATATGGGTGGTACCCCAAGGAGCCCGCCATGCCGGGTGTGTGGTCATAGGGAGAGCCCTGCAGAGGACAGACATAGAAAAGGTGAGCGTGGACGCTGGTTTCCACTGTCACCTGCACGCCTGAAGCTCCACTTGCCCTGTGCCCTGGGGTCTGCAGGGAGTGAGTGAGTGAGCCCCAGATTCCAGCTTCCCTTGGGGCAGGGTTGGCTGATTTGGACCCCAGAGCAACCCCTCTCCTTTATCAGAAGGCAGCGGGGACCCCAATTGCAGCGTCTTGTCCTTCGGGAACCCTTGAAACTATCTCAGGCTGAAGGCCATCCTAGAGGCCCCCGTCTGCCCGGGACGCGGACATAGGTGCCCTGTGGGCGGATCTGGCCTCCTTCAATGGTGAGGCCCTGCCCTCTGTCCAGATAGAGGCCTGGGCGGCAGAGCGCGTATGTTGGGCGCAAGGGGGTAGAACAAGGAAAATCAAAGCTCGCCATTCTTTTATTTTAATCCACCAAGAAATGCAAACGAAAAGCTGAACCTTACACAGCGCGCCCACCCTTCAAAAATGATATCCCAAACCGAAGCCACAGCGCTTTTCCAAAAAGTGCACCCGGCCGAAAAAAAATCCCGGATGCACCGCAGCTCTGTCGACTTTTCAGAAATTTAATACCTCCAAATCGGATTGCGAAGATAGGATTACGGATTTGCAACATTTTGGAGGATTAATTAAAGGCGAGGCCAAACACATTTACATAGATTTAGCACACTTCTGTTCAGATTTCGAGTCTGTTTCTTTTTGAACTCTGCCAAAATGGTAAAACCAAAAATAAATAAATAAATATTGCAAGGAAGCCCTGAGTTTAAGTTTGAACCAAATACTGCTCTTTAATTGCAAGGACCTGTCTCCCTTAAAACCCCTCCTGCCAACTCAGCGATCGCAGAGGAGGCTTTTTGCGTGCAACTCCAGAGCCCGAGGCCCGGGCAACGCCGAGATAGACCGTCAGCCAAGTTTGCATGGGCCTCGAGGTTTGGCTGGGATAAGGGGTCGACAAGTGGCGCCTAGGCCCGGCTCCCTCGCAGCCCCCGCCCGCTCTCTTGGCCCCGATGACCCCCACCGCCGCAGATCCAGCCTACTCACCACGTACGAGGAGAAGGCTGCGGCGGCGGCTGCCGCGGGGTCGGCGCCGTACTGGAGGTGCGAGTTGTAGCCCGGCGAGGGCGCCGTGAAGGCGGTGGAGCCGGCGTAGGGGGAGAACGCAGATCCGGAGGACGAGCGGCCAAGCTCATCCGTGCGGGGCCCCGAGATGACGCTGGTGCTGTACGCCGGGCACGAGTAGAGCGCCAGCGAGGCGGACGGCTGATACAAGTAGCCCTGCGGGTAGGACATGGCCACACACGGGCATGGGGCGCGCCGCGCCGCGGCCGCCAACGAGCCGGGCGGCGCCCTACGAGGGCGAGCGGGCGGGCACCTGGCCTCTGGCTGCCCCGGACTGCCGCTCTTCGAGCCCAGACTCCGGGCTCCGGCCCGCGGCGCCTCCTCGCTGGCTTCCCGCGCGCCTCCGGCTGCGACCGCCGCGCCCGCTCCTCTGCGCGCCTAGCTTGCTCGGGCTTGGCTTTTTTCCCCCTCCCCTCCCTGGCTGCTTTCTCTTTGCACCGGGGGGCTCTGCTTTTGGCTTCGCAAAGGTCCTGCCAAGATGCTAAGTTGGAAATTGAGGATTCTGACGCCTTGTGCGCGCCCGAAGCTCCTCCTTCCCGGGGTGTAGTCGGTGGGAGGACTGGCAGGAGCCTCAGCGCGGCCGCAGCCAACCCGGCCGCCAGGCGCGCCTCACCCTCTCCCTCTTCCTTCCCGGCTCCCTCTCCCGCTCGCTGGCGCTCCCCCTCGCCCCTCCCTAGTGCCCGCCTCTCCTCCGCCGTCCCCCTCACCCCCCTCTGCCCTACCTCCCCCTTCTCCCCTCCCTGGTCTCTCTCTTTTTCTCTCCTTTTCAGACTCTAGAGCGCCGGCCCCAGGATGACAATCACATCCCAAGCGCGCCGATCTCTTCCAACTTTCCTCCCCTGCTAACTCGTGGTGGAGCCGCAGTCTGGACTCGCCGTGAGCCCCGATAGCGGGCCGGGCCACTCCGCAGCACAAAGGGAAAAAGAGGCCGCAAACCGTGCTTGGGCGGACGCTCTGTGCATGTCTTGCCACAGCTAATCGCACACTTAGCGGATTCCTTGTTCTCCGAAAGGCTGAGCTAGGAGGTGCCTAGTCACCCACCCCCCGTACGGCTTCTTCAAGTTAGAGGTCCCCAAGGCGAGGTGGAGATCCAAATTTAAGGTCCCCGGGAGGGCCGACGGATGCCCGTGCCCAAGGCCCAGGGAGTCTGGGACCACGGTCCCTTCCTCGCCGCCGCAGCAGCAGGTGGGCGAGAGCCAGGCCTCGGGAGTCTGCAAGTCTTGAGCTGGGCTTTTCTTTCCCATACTCCATCCGACGGTGAAGAAGCTACACTTGGGGTCCGGGAATACCGGGGTGGTCTTTTTCTAGAGGAGAGGTAGGGGATAGAACTGGCCGGCCGCGAAGCAGCTGCGCCCTAGTGGGTTTCACCGCCTCCGCCTCCGCCCTTACGGCCCGAAGCGGCTCTCTGCGAGCTTCCCGTGGGTAGTTTGCTCTGCGAGGTCCTTGGCGGAGGAGGGTGCGGGGTCCCCTTCCCTTTTGTTCAACCAAGTCGCCGTCCTCTTCACACACTCTCGCAACCGCCCAAGCTCCACTGCAAACACTCGGCACAGCAGCGCCCAACCCAACCACTGTTTGTTCAGCGAGGCGCTGGCAAGGCAAACACACACCACTGAGTCACAGGAGGAGCCCTCACCAACCACAGCCACACAGTTAGAATACAAAACAGACCCTCTCCTCCCTTGCTGCCTTCTGCTGCTACAAGTCACCGACGCACTCGAAGTCTGGGATAGGGGCGCTGGTGAACCAGAGGGGCCGGCAAGGTGTGGGGCGCTGGGCTAGCCAGAGCTGGGTCTATCGCGGACTCTGTAGCCTTTTGGAGTGGGATTACAAGCAGGCCGACGCATAACTATATACAAAGTTTCATGCAAAGACTCTGACGAGCTGGACACACTTTACTTTCTGAGCTCCAATTTCAGCACACGCTAGTTCACCCCTCTATCTGGCACCCGCTCGCGGCGCAACTCCACGCACGCGCGCTGACTCCTCCCCTCGGTCGCTCGCCCTCCAGGTTCCGCCCCCTCCCCTGCTCCCCCAGCTGACTGACCCCTCCAGACTACATTCTCCGAGAACCTCTCGGGCGGCCAAACAGTGTCCCGTCCATTGCTCTCCCTTCTGATTGGACACTGGCATGCGATGGCCACGCCCCCTCGTGACGCCGACCCGTTTGCCTCGGGGTCCTGGAGCCAAATGGGCGGGAATGGGCGGGGATTAGCCTGCGCTATTGTCATGGAGACGAGAAGCCAGAAGCAGCATTGGCGGGTCCTGCGGGCCGAGAGGGCTGCAAGCCCGCAGAGACTACAGCGAAGCGAAGCAGCCTGGATGGCTAAAATACGGAAAAGCGTGGAGCCGGCCACTGGCGGCCGCTCCGGCTCCTCCTCTTGTGCTCCGTGCAGGCCCAGGTCGCGGCAAGGAGCACTCCGGAGCGTCCCGCCTTGCTGCTTAGGCTCCCGCCTCCTGCGGCCGCGTAGCGCCTCCTCACCCGCCTCCGGCTCCGCCTGCTGCTGCGGCTAGTAGCTCTAACGGTCGGTGGCAGCCCGCGTGCGCCGCCCTCCGGGGGCTCGCGCCTGCCACGAGGGAGCGTCCGCGCTGCAGAGAGGTGAGCTGTTGCCGTGCCGGGTCCCCGGCCTGCCGCGCGGCCCGCTTCAGCTCGGGAACAGCGTCTGCGTCCCCTTGCGGGCAGGCAGGACACGGCTTGGCTCTGCGCGTGGGTTGCACGAGCGTCCGGGTGACCCGCCTCTGTAGGTGTCGCCGTCAGTCGGCTGGCACGCGTGGGCGTGTCTTCCTGGTCCACGAGTGTTCTCTCTATCACTGTCGGCTTTCGTCCGGGACGACGGTTTCAGAAATGGAGCCATGGAGGTTGGTGCCACCGAGAATCTGAATCTGTCACGCAGACATCCTCATTACATAATCCTGCCTCTCCGGGCCACAGGGCTATTTCTTTTCTCCCCTTTTCCCCCTACTCTACCCCACCCACCCACCCCCCGTTTTTACTTTATTCTTCTTTCTTTCTTTTTCCCCCCTCCTTTTGGAGTCAAGGACTAGAGTGAATCCCGCAAGATACCGAAGCATTTAGAATTTATGGTTCTGTTGCTGTGGTTGTCACCTTCACTCTACGTCAAATTTAAGACTCATTTCTTAAGGATGTCTCTATTTTCTGCTTTATTTGCACATTGATAGTTCTGCTGCTCGGCTGGCCACGGCCGTCCAGCGTCTGAGATAGAACTGTGTAATAAAAGGAAAGGGCTGATCGTTAGCAGGCAGGAGGAATTCTGATAGTATCTGGCGGATTTTCTCCATTTTTATATGAAAGTTTTCACATTTTCACCGGTAAACACGAGGTTTAAAGTTTTTATCTTGATAGTGCTGAAGATCTGTACCCCTCTCCCTTCACCATCTCCCCCCTCCCTTTCTCTTTTTTATTAATCAGCGTTTGCGTTTGGAAACCTGCTTACTTGTTAGAGATAGTTTCACTGACAGCTTTTTTTCCACCCTCTCATCCCAGGTTTCCAAGGATTTTTTTTATTTTTTATTTTTTTTGTTTACTCTTGCTTTTGTATCTTTCTGAACATGTTAACTTACATTAGGGATAGGTTTGCTCTGATTGCTATTAATTTAGGGTTATTAAACTTCAGTTTAAAGCTTCCTCGGGATTTATTGGTTTGTCATGTCTGCACGAATCCAGTTATGCATGACTCTTAAAATGTAGAGCTTTAAAATACGAGCCACAACTGTGTTGCCCAGACATGGGGAGCTTGCTCTTCAAGTTTTGGCTGTACAGTTGTCATTGTTTCAATCAAGTGCCAAAGAGGTTACTCCTGTTTATTTAGTGTAATAGCTGTTTACAGTTAAAACTTTAAAGACTCATAAAAGTAGATCTGCTGTATTGTAAAGATCTCATTATTCTTGTGCGAGAGACACAACACCAACACCAAGAAAGGCAACAGATTGCTTCTGTCATATCGCCTTGCTGTTTTGCAGTGTACTTAAAGGATTATGATTGATAAGGCTGTCTTGCTAGAGAATGTTGACACAGGTGTGCATCGTTATCTTAATTAAGATCCTGAGAAAATGTTGTCTATAAATGGAGACAGAAGAAGGATGGCATATTTTTGTACAGTTTTGCTTTTGGAGAATTTATTTGCACTTGAAACCTCTCTTTGAGCTTCCAGATTTTGTGAGCAGTTTGGCAACAGAAGTTTTGGAGAGAAATGATAGTTTAATGTTAAGTGTCCCAGCATGTGCTAATACAGCTTGTGGCCTTTTGGCATTACCTTGTGTCAGCTTTCTTTGTACCCTACCTTTGTGGATTAAGGGGTTTTAACTTCAAAAGAAAAGCATAAAATAGAGCAGTCTGTTGTTAAGCAAACATTTATCAATGTTCAAAGTAAATCTATATAGGAAGGCACACTTAATGTGAAGAAACAGGGTGTGTGTAAATATATGAGAAATGTCTGTATTTAATTTTTATGGAAAAGATGGTCTCACTGAATGTTTTATGGCTCTCAATTTCATTTACCTCTCAAGTACCTAGATAGAATATTTATGGAATGCTTTTTTATGTTTAGAACTAGAGGAAAACTTGTATTTCTTCCAAAGTACTGTTTTGTAAATTTGGACTGATGAGCAAGTGGAAATACTGCTTTAAGGGTCTGAATCATAACCTGGGTCACCACTAAAATAATATTACTGTTTTTTACTCCAAATCTTCAAGTGCAGAAACAATGGCAATACTGATGGATGCTGTTGATTATATTACCTTGGCTTATGCAGCACCTAATACCCTTTAACCTAAGTATCACATTAAGATTTCCGCCTCCTCTTTGTAGCTCATGATTTCCTGGAAGCTGGCTGTCCATCAGTGTGTGTCTAAGATGTATGTGTATTTTCTTTTAATATTCAAACTCATTGTAGAAAGAGGAAATGAAAGTGGAGCAGACCTTAGGCATACGATCAAGCCAGGTGTAGAGTCACAGCTCATTCCTGACTCCAAGGATAATTAGCTAGTTAGAATTTCACGGTAAACTAAAATCAAAGGAAGACTTACTTAGATTTGTTTGCTGAGAGTAAAACAAGAGGATTAATTTTGAGATAATTGCTTTATTTATCTTCTAACCAACCCATCAATTTTTTTTCCTCTGGCAGCCATAATCCCTGTCCTTATGTTATTATTGATGTGTTATTTTAAAATTTTCTATGTTAAATAAAAAGAAATGAAAGATGAAATAGGAATATAAATTACCTATTATCATTTTAAAATATAAATAATTAATATATTTATGCATTCTAGAAATTTCAAAAACTTAAAGTGTTCTTTAGTTGATTACACTGAAGTAAATGAAATCAAGGTAGCTGTAAATTGAGTCAAATATGTTCTTTTAAAGAGATTATAAATTGTGAAGTAGCATAGCCTGTTTTGAGTCGGTAGTGTCTCAATATTTTGCTATATTTCTCTTCAACTTCTACAATGTGTTAACATCTGTATCTTTAACATTTTTTGTATTTGTTAGCTGTTTCATAAAAAATACTTTTTTCTTAATAGAATAACAGCTGACGCAATTCAAATAACATGTAAAATCTAGGGTTGTTTTCCTTGTTCGGTAAAGACAGTGGTTTGCTTTCACAGCACTGCTCTGAAGTATGATACTAATGACTTATTTCTGCCTAAATTTTCAGGGTTTTTATAGCTGTAGCATACTTAAGCACCAGTTTAGTTTAGCAAGTTAACTTAGATGCTTCAGAATTGAAAAGCAGGATATTCTAATAGTTTGAGTTCAAGTCTTCATTGGTAAGGGTGCACTTAACATTTGTTCAGGATAAGGGAATGTAATTTTTCTCTTGCAGTTGTCATTTATGTAATCCGTTTTCTTAGCCTTTTCTTGAGCTAATGATATTCCATACTTTGATATACCTTTTGTTTACTTGCCGTAATATGGAGAGTGATACCTTAGAGAAAATTAGATTAGATATTCACATCAAATATCTCAAAAGTATTAACTGTTCTTCTGTGTTTCCTTAAATAGAAACATTTCTATTTTCTGTGCAGGTGATAAGCATGATGCTTGTGTAGTACATTTGGATGTTTTCCACTGCGTTCACTTCCTAACTATAAAGTTCTTCCAAATGTTGGCCGACATGTGCCTTAGGACATCCCAAGGCTCATCTGCAAGTGAGTGTCTGTACACGGTGGGTGTGCTTGTGTGTGAAGTAACCCCAAACAGTATCAGCTTAGGCTTTACAAAAACAATTTTTATGGGTAATAGGGACTGCATGCAAAATGTTGAGAATGCCACTTGAGGCCTTTGGTTATTAAAATTCTATGAATGCATTAAAGAAGAATGCAGTAAACAGAAAAATACACTGAATAATTTATTTATTTTTATTTATCATTTATCCTGGAATTACCTTGAATAATTTAACATTATCATTGGAGAGTGAAATTTACATTGCTTTTCATAAAAATCAAAAGGTTATAATTTATAGAAAGGAAATGGTTATTTAAAGTGAATCATGTTTATACCAAATCAAAGTTTTGAATTATTTTTAATATCTTTCTTTGAAGAATAAATTCAGTGAAAGTATCAGCACTATTCATTGATACCAAACTCTTAACGACAGAGTATGCAGGTATACACAAAACTTATCGTTCCTCAAATCAGGGTTGTTAACTATATGTAGAAGAAAAAAGCTGTGAAAAAGATTTATTTTGTTGAAAAAGAATTATTCTCTGTTGTTTAGTGGGCAAAACAAGGAACTAGAATTGACACGTTACATTCTGTTAAGTAATAAATGTAATTGTGTGATCAAGAAAAAAGATAATTTTACACAAAGCAGCTATAGTTAGTATAGCCTTCAACAGAGCAAATGCTTCTCTATAAATACTTTCAAAGGCATCAAAGTTATTTTTAATGTAATATGAAGTGATATTTAATTGTTCATAAATAATAGACTTATGTCCTGTTACTGACTAGAACTTAAGGAAATGGAGTTTCATGTAAAAGCAAGAGCTGAAACATTATAGCAAGTTAGAAAACACGCAATACAAATATAAAGAAAGGAGCTTTGAGCAATCTGATTCCTCTTTGGATATCTTTAGACTTACTTTTTGTTTTGTTTGTAAAGCTTGTATAGAGTTGTTGAATTTAAAACATAACAGGATCCAGCTTTATGATTTGTTTTCTTTCTAAAAATAGATATAGGAAATATCTAAACGTGTAGATTTGCTAATTTCTCTTGTCATCAGCCCGATTTATTTAGAGTCATACTTAATATATATTGTAGATATTCAAATGTATTAAAACTCTGTTCTTTTTATTTACAATACATGTGTAAGAGTCCCTCATTCTTTTGAACATACGAAGAAAACATCTTTTCAGCAGTTATGGGTCATGATTGATTAATTGTGAAGGTTGTATTAAATGTTCTCTTGTGGAAATAGCTAAAGAGTATGCTTTTTGAGAAATGTATCGTCCAGGAATAAAATCAATTGAAGTATTGGTAATTAAGTTATAATTCCATGAAGGAAGGAAGTGGTATGAGAGATGAAGCTAACTATTGGTATTTTTCTCTTTTAACAGGCCGTAGTTCACCACGGCTGCTGTCCTGGCTGTTTGAAGGAGGAGATTCAGAAGATAGGGAGGTAATACTCTATCTTTTAAAAGAATACCTTTCTCTGCAACCCGTAGCCTTTATTATATATAGAACTTTGTTGAGTAGGCAGCGTTTCTTTAAATTTGGGATTTGGGGACTACCTTACTTTCCTCTGCTAAGTTTTTGAGGCTGCTTCTCTGAGGGCTATGGACTGTATTGGGAGAGCAGAGAAATACCATTTCAGCATACTCAGCACCCTTAAAATAGCCTGTTTCTGAGAATTAGATCTGCAGTGGTATCTTGCACAGTTCTAGTGGGTGACACTGTAGTGTGTGGTTGACCTGCATGCATTTAGCATGTTGTTGAGTGTCCTCATTTCCTTCCCAGTCCTTTGTTGTATTCACTTGGAGAGAAGTATCTTCTTCAGGATGATTTACTATCAGTCACAGCCACGGTCTGTGTGGAAGACTTGGTGGCTGACTACTGGCTTCACAGCTCTGGCAAGAATTTAACTGGGACCAACCATCCTGAGGAATTATGGTGAACTGGAGCCCAGGAGAACACACACAGTTCTTTCCCTGCTTCAGAGCTGTAGGTCCCTTCCCACTTATGGTGTAACCCTAGGCTATGGCTAATATTTTCCTTTTCCACATGCTAGTTGGCTTGCTGCATTACGTACTTTGCAGCTGTTGCAGAGATTCACAGGGAATGGAAGACTCTGGTTTATTTTGGACAATGTCTTTGATAATTTACCCATGTGCTTTTTCAAAACCCTATTGTTAGCATTGTAGAAATCTTAGAGTCTTGAAGAACGAAAACTAGGTTCAGCTTGTACCTGTCAGAAAAGTTTCTATCTTTTGATGCCGTGTTGCCACAGTAACAGTGCAGATCAAATTATAAATTGGTCTTTGTAGCAGGCTAAGTACTTTGGCTAAGAATGTTTATACAAGATTAAATTATGTAATGGTATGTATATCTATGTGTTTTCCTAAGAAAAATTATACACTTTTGTAGTCACCAAATATATCTGCCCCCTGAACTATATCGTGGGAGGAATATTAATAAAACAATAAAGGGCTTCATGGTATCTAATTATGTAACTAGGCAATTGGTAAGAAATGTGATTTCTTCTACTAAAGGAACTAGTGTATATTTAAAAGTGCAAACCTTTGGAAAAATGACTCTAATCTTCAAGTCAGATAGTGTTTTTGGTTAACAGGAAGGGGAAATACGCCAATTTGTAGATTCTTTTATTTATGCCTATGCTGAGGGTATAAGCAGTTAAAAAAAACTGTAAGATGTAGTCTAGAAAAAAAATAGTGGTATCAAAATTATTATTTGGAAATCAGTTTACATTTGTAAAACAGACCAGTATTATGACTTTGGCCTGCTTTTCCACTATGAATGTTTGGGTTATTACTTCAGTTTTTATCAGTCTGGTATAGCTTGTGTGGAATGCAAGGGTATTTTTCAAATTGACCATTTCTTACTGATCATTTTAAAGTACATTTTAGTATTATAAATTTGAATAGAAGAAAAATATAAAATTCAAAATCTGGGCAGCAAAGACCTTTATGCCTACTTTTAAGTCATAAAAGTATGATCTTTACATTTATGACAATATTTTTTGACTTTTTTTACAAGATAAAATATGGATATCCTGCATTCCAAATGTTGTGTTAATTCAGAATTTATTGTCTGTAATGGACCTTTAAAATAAAAGGCATATGTTCTTTAAAGAACCTAATTTGAGTCCGGGGCTAATTTCCTAGGTATCAGAACACAGAAAGCAGCCTTGATTAATTTAGAACTGCGAAAGGGGCAGGTAAAACTGTTTTCAGTGGAAATTTACTAATGTAGCAACCATTTAAATTAAATGTTTGTTAACATAACAGTGATGGCATTTTCTCCTCCTCCTCCTTGTGGTTTTGTCCAGCGAGATGTTGCAGTGGCAGTTGCACTGACTGTTAAGTGTTTAAATGATGACACCATTATGTGAAGTGATTTTGAAATGAGAGATTCCAGCCAAGAATTACATCTGCTCCCATCTCCTTCAAATCATACTCTCTGGCAGTACAGATTATGATTGATTTGTTTGTGACAGATTGCAGGAAACAGTCATTGATTTTTCAATATTTTACCTTAAAATTATTTACAGTTGTAACCATGGGGAGGTATTTCCATGGGCTGTCAGCCCCTGAAAGACTAGGATAATATTCCCTGCTCTCTGACAAGACAAATTACCTGTAATGAGTGCAGTAGCTGAAGGGTATACTTTTATTTTAAAATATGTCAATAACCCCAGTGACTAAACGAATATTGATTTAGCATAATGAAGCCTGAGTAATGTGAAAATGAGCTTTTTCAAGGGACATGGTAAAGACTTTCTTTTTAGCTGGTTGTAAGAAGCTTTTCATTCTTTTCAGCTTGCTGGTAGAAATACAGAATTTTAGAAGCAGAGCATCAGGAATAATAGTGTCATTTGTGATAACCAAGGGACCAAATATTTTACCTTTGTTTTAGCAGTGCTTTTTAAATCGTATTTTGAGTCTTAATTTTAGTCATAGAGTAGCTACGGATCTGCTTGATGTTTTCTTGAACTGACTTAGTATCTTTACAGTTTGAATGTATTTTGCTTTGCAACTGCTAGTAATGAATATTAAAATACAACTATAAGTACAGTGGTTTCTAGATGACATCATAATTATATTAAGATATTTCAAACGGGTCATTGTAGTATTTAATGTGCCATATTTTATGGTAGACTAACTTAGTCTCTGGACATCAGATTGCTTTCAGTGGAAATGAAGATTAATTTACTTAAGTCCTAATTTTGTAGGCATCAGTGCCTGTTTTCATTTTTGTCAGACTTCTGTTCCCTTTTTTAATGGATTTAAGATCCTGATGCATAAAATCCTTCAAATAAGCCCGATAGTAAGAAGTGTATACTGTATGTTTATGTGTGGAGGTGTATGAAGATTTTATGCCTGATTAAGTATCTCCATATCTAACTTGGTAAGGAGAAAATCGGGTAAACAATCCTGGTAACATATAGCATAAAAGTATTTAAACAAGATGTCAAATTGATATTTCATGGGAACCTAACTCATTTTATGGTAGCTAATAGTCATAAAATCATTAAAATCATTAGGTAAAATCCCTTTAGAAATTAAAAATTAGTTATGATTTAAAGGAAATTCGGACGGCTCGTTGTGAGTACTAGCTGTCTTATAGGAGGGCATTCACAATGGTGAAATAAAATGGAAATATATCTTTTAATGGAAAAAAGGATAGACTAGAACACCAAGTTATGGTTTTATGTTTTCCCTGGCAGTTTGCCTAAGGATACAACATGGATGATCTCTGTCACTTATCTTTTGTTGTGTCCTGCAGTAAACGGAGTGCTTTATAAAATACTGCACCTATGATTCTGTATGTTATAGGATTTGATTTCTCCGTTATCCCCCTGCTCCCCAAGTTCTTTCTCTTTTTCTGTAAAATGACGTTTGACATACAGAAATATGAAGGATGTGTCATTATCATATATGTAACTGTTACTCGAAATTCTTCAAGCATTAATTTGGTTTATAGCTGTATAGTCATACGATACCCATAGAGTTACTTGTGTCTTCCAGAAAAAAAGAGATTTTTTCTTCAGTAGACTTTTTTTCAGTAGATTTTTAAAATAAATCCTATTTTCTTCATACAAATCTATGCTAAGAAAAAACACCTGTATTGTTTAGTTTATTTTGAAATGAAATTTTTAAAATGTGGTAGCTACCACCTCATGACTAAACTATCATTTACTTTGAACCTGTGTTCATTTTATAGAACTTGAGAACTAGTCATGTGTTAAATTTAAGAAATATATAGATAAGTAAAGAGCTTTTTTGAAAATTATTCTCTTTTTAATACTACTATGCCCTTTTCTTTTCTCCTCTTAAAAAGTTCTACCCTGCCCTGTTGTTTTGTTTGGTTTTGTTGTGTTGTGTTTTGGTTTTGTTTTTGTTTTGGACAGGGGAAGATCTCTTCATAAACAATACATAAACAACAAAAAGTTATTAAAATGCCTATTTTTAAATTACCCAGGTTAGTGCCTGGGATTGTTAAAAATATTTGTTTTTGAAAAGGAGAACTACCTTTTAAAATGTTTCTTATACTAAGATTAATAATTTACTTGGATATGGTACATACCAATTTACTTAGCTGATTTTTTTCAGAATTCATTTTGCTGTGACTTGTCTGACCTTCTATGATGATTTAATATAGCAACAAATTAGCATATAATTTTATTTTCCATGTGACCTCAACCAGTTGTAAAATGGTACCTTCCCTTTTGGGGAGCAAAAACGTTTCCGTAGACTGTACGGATGATTACATTAAGTATTTGTAAATGTTCAGTGCATCCTGGCTAACATTTCTGCTATCAACAGTGTTTTAAAGTAAGCAGTTAGAAGGAACACTTCACTATATTACTAAGTTATTAAAACGCCTCCTAAAGGTAGCATTTGTAATTAGTGTACATAATTGATTAGTGATTTGTCTTCTCCCAGGCATCAAGCAGCATGGTAAAGTTAAGTATAATTAGTGAAACTTAAGATAGTAGGTACTGAAGCTGACAATGACCATAACAACTAAATGACTTTTTCTTTTAGATTCAGCCGTCAGTCTCTGGACTTTTCTGAGATCTATTTCAATCTAGATACAAAGAATATGAAAAAATTAAGTGCTCAAGTGATTTAAACATGTTTTGGATGGTCCTGTTTATAGAGTACAGTATTTTTTCAATTAAAATCTTCAGTTGTCACACAAAGGAAGGTTAGGCTCTTCTTGATCATCAACTTTATTGAACATACTTACTGATTTAGAGTGTGACTGAATATTTTCTGTTTTAATCAAAGTATAGGAAAAATAAAAAATAATGTTGATTCTTTTTCTAAAATGTCTTTATTGGACCGAATAAATACTCATCCTTGAAAAAGTTTAAAAGTCTTTTTATCATAATAGTCCTTCGAGGAATCAGATATCACTAGATGAGTTTTAAAAATTAATTTTTAAATTTTTATTTTAATTAATACATGTTTTCAGTACATAACGATTATATTAATCCTGGGGAGTTGGTACATGTACCTAACATATCTTAATTTTTTAAGTTCCACTCCCCACTTTCTAATGAAGCTCTTAATTATATTCATGAGAGTAGACTTGGAAGTTATCCGAATGTATATTTTAATTCTCTATATTATAACAGAATATGTTACCTTAACTGGCAGAGCATTTACTATGCATTGGAACATTTGATTGATGGAAAGGCTGATGTCCAGGTCTTTTCATGGAGTTCCTTCTTTTGAGTAGACTAAGTAATGACTGATTACATTGCCATTGGGGAATTCCTTGTCATGAGCTTTGTAACAGCTGTAGGAAAAAGGAAAGATTCTTCTGTACAGAAAGCATCCATCCCTTGTTTTGTGAACTAGTAAGATGTATGTCTGGCCAGAAGTAGCTCTTAAGCAGGAACTGGAGAGACTCACAGATGTCCTTGGCACAGAAACTGCTGTGACTCATTGGGTGAGTGATCCGGTTTGTACCTTACCTGCTTCCATGGTTTGTATGGATAATCCAAATGCCATGATGGATTCTAAATCATAGATCTCAATATGGCAAAGGAACAGTATTAGGTTATAACATTTCTTTCATTTTTATAATTAAACTACATTTTGAGAAAATTACAGATTAACATACAGTAGTACAAAATAATACAGAGAGGTCTTTGAATCTTTTACATAGTTTGCCCCAATAGTAACATCTTGCAGTATATCGTTTAGCATTACAACCGGAATGTTGATATTGTCGTAATCAAGAGAGGAAGCATTTTCATCACTACAAAGGTCTCTTACATTGCTCTTTCATAGCCGCATATATTTGTCTCCTTTTCACTGCTTTCTTTACCTTAGCAAGCAGTTATCCATTGCTGTAATTTCATCCTTTCTAGAATGTTATATAAATGAAATTCGAGCTAAAAACCTTTGGGGAGTGTTTTTGCTCCCCCCCCCAGCATTGATTTCTAGAGACTCAGCTTATGTGTGTCAATAGTTCCTGTTTTTGCTGAGTAGCAGTCCATGCTGTGGGAGTACCAGTTTGTTTAACCATTCATTAATTGGGACTTCAAGGTTATTTCTGATGTTTTACTATTACAAATAAAATTGCTGTAAACATTCATGTGAAGGTTTTTGTGTGAATATATTTTAACTTTCTTGGGACAAATGCCCAGGAATGAAATTGTGGATCATATGTTAATTACATCAACTGTTTCTTTATAAGACTAGAATTGATTTCATGGAGGGGAGAGGCAAGGAGAATGTCTAACATTCTTGTAGTATTTTTACATTAACTAGATGTATTATTTTAAAACATAGACCCTCTTGCATTCAGATATAAGAAAACATTTTTATGGAATCTAGATTTTATTTTTATTTTAGAGAAATACTTTTTAAAATGCTTCCTTTTTGACAATGTTTGTGTAAAGAAATGAGCACATAATATAGAATAAATAATACCCATATACTAGAGAATAAATAATATACATATGCTGTAGAAAAGATGTTGATCGGTTACTTAGGGAAATTTTCCAAGTGTTAACAGAGAACTGACATTCAAGGATATATTGCAATAGTCTCTGAATTGATAAACTCTAGCTTTGTTGCGTGCAGTTTTTATTTGTAAAATTGGCTCAAGTGTAGAATAATTCAATAATACTGAGAAAAATGCTCCTTTAATTGCATTTACTAGAAAAAAAGATATTTTGAAAAGCTATCTTTTTTCTAGTACATGGTCCCTAAAACTGCAGTTATTTACACAGTGCTAAATGGAAGAAATGGATTGGTTTCCACGAAATCCTGGTACCTATACTAAGTTCTATTTGCTGAGATTTAGTGTTGTACGAAACCATGTATGCTACTTTGGAGAAACCCGTGGGAAAGATTTCTCAAGGAAAATTTTTACTCTGACTTCTTATCATATGTACTGACTTCAGCATCCTAACAAAAGATAAGACAGTGTCTTCTTTCTTTCTTTCTTTCTTTCTTTCTTTCTTTCTTTCTTTCCTTCCTTCCTTCCTTCCTTCCTTCTTTCTTTTTTTGTAAAAAAAATATAGGACTGATGAAATGGACCCAGTGATCCTTCCAGCTGCAGTCAGTATTATGACTCTTTACTTTTTTTGAGTCAGGTACTAAATTCAAGGGACCGCCTCGGGACCTGCACCATGCGGTTGACTTGGGGTGCCGGAGAACAAGGAGCTCCTCCCCTCTCTGGGGGGCGGCTATGAGCCTACCGGTGTGTGGGCTGAGAATCAAACATCTCATGTCATCCTGTCCCCCATCCTGTGTCATCGTCCCCCCCCCCCCGTGCTTAGCAAGTGGGAGCCAGTGAACTACACATCTTGTAAAAAGATTGGCTATGTTATTTAGTATGAACTCCCCATATGCAAAGATATGGACAACCATTTGGAAGAAAACAAGAGACAATATGACAGATAGTGAAGATCTCTGGTTGTCTAGCTTTGAAATTTATGCTTTCGTATGTCCTGTTCTGTTTTGTTGTGTTTAATTTTACCCCCTTTAAAATAAAAAAATAAAAAAATTCAAGGGACCTTCTCTTTTAATACTTAGTATGCGTTCATCCTTAGTCTGCTGTGGTTATGATCATAGTGATATAAGTGGCATGAGGTATTAAAATAGCCTTTGTTCTTAAAAATGACCTGGATAAAAGATAAGGATGTACATATGGAATCTTTAAGTTTCAATATGAGAATTGGAGTATCCTGTGTTCCAGTGCTGTTGGGGACTGGGAACCCACAGTAAGGAAGACAGTGCAGCCCCTGTTCTGTTAGCAGGGCTCTCACAGCTCTTAGATTTGGAAGTGTGGGTGGGGAAAATGTAAAATGAAACTAAGATCCAACATGATTACACTTTATTAGAAACCTAGACTTCAGGAGGAGAGAGACATTAATAGAGCTGAAACCGATGGAGTAGGTCTCAGAAAATGACAGACATGTATTTGGATTCTGAAGAACACATGTATAATATGGAAGAAGACAGCAGACAGGGAGAGGAATGAACTAGAATGTGCTTTGTTGCAAATGGGGTAGAATCTCATCTGGCTCAGAATTCTTGGGGCATCGACAAGGTACATCATTGTCCAAAATTATATTTAACAGCAGCATTCTGTATTTTAGGAGCTCACCAGAAATGAGACATTTCTCTTTAAAAGAGTCATATTCAAACTTAAATATATGGGTATGTGGGCTGGGGATGTAGCTCAGTGTTAAGACTCTATTTTAGGCTTAAAATAACAAGAACACAGAGCTCTTTTGAAAGAGTTTCAAAATTAAAACAAAATTGCATGTAGATAAAAAGTTATATAAAGAATGCACTCATAAGATTGTACACCACTCTGATGGCATCACTAAGACATTTTGCTGGGTAAATGAAGAAAACTACAAGTATTTCTGCACATTGTTCTTTAAAGGTAGTAGGAGAGAACTAAGAACCTTTACTGAATGTTCTGTATTACAGTTTATAGGGCTGAAGTAGATTCCCATAATATAATTGGAAAACTGAAGATAAGTTTTTAAAAATTATATAAATCATAGATTTGACCAAAGTGATTATAAAAATATTAAAATTAAGATATTAATGATTTATATGTAATGATACTGATTGCAGTATCCCTAGCTATATGACATTGCCAGTGAAGAGGCCAAAATGGGTTGCTTTATGAAATTGTATTTTAGGAAAGGGCTACATTAAGCTAGCAATTTAAATATTGTGATTGTGTATGAAGACAAAACATTATGGAATCATTTTTTTCAAACTGTTTATATAGCATTTAAAAATGAAAGGAAAGTGAAATGGTACAATTTTAGAGATTTTAAAAATATTTACAGATACAGTGAATCATAGGTTGGTTCCTACTGGACCCTCTAATGCTGCAGTGATTACTGTAATTATATATATATATATATATATATATATATATACACACACACATATGTTTATATACATATATATACATATGTTATATATGCATGTATATATACATATATGCATATATATGTATATATATACATATATAACATATATACATATATATGTGTGTATATATATGTGTATGTGTATTACTTTAAATACCAGACACTATAAGTTTGTCTATAATTGTGTATGTAGTTTCCTCACATAGTGTTTTTTGAACAACTTATTGCTATATTATAACTCATTCTCCATCATTAAACTTTATGTATAAATATATTGAAGGGTTAGTTGGGAGATACACTAGTGGCCTATTTTGTTTTTTCCAGAAGCCTTCTTATTTAAACTTCAAACTCAGTGCATAAAAAGAGCAGACCATTTCCATTTGTGGGTTTTGAAACTGGAGATTTGTTTCTCTGATGAAGAAACGAGGCCCAGGAAGGTGAAATGACTTGCAGTAAGTAATAATGAGGATTTCAACTTTCCTTTGATTCCAAAACAAATTCTGTCAACTGAAAGGTGGTTGTCCCAACTTCTGAAAATTCAATTTACAGATGTTCCTATGGTAACTGTATTCTTAGTATGTTTTATTCTATACATGTCAGAAAAGTGTTTACCTGTTATCTATTCATGTCATACAAACATTTTGGTACTGAATGAGCATACAGGTAGCAAGTGTCAGTGTGTTCATCTGAGAACTGGACTTCGGCCAGTGGAATACTGTATTTGTTCATTGCTATGCATATGTACCTGCTGTGCTTTAACATATGAGAAGTCCAGGGGATCAAAGATGAACATGACATCTCCCCTGCTGTACATAATGGGCATTGGGATCCAGCCAGGAGATAAACTGATGACCAGCAGATAGTCTGCGCCTCTGTAGAGCTGACAGCTCAGCGTCTACTGTGGAGACAGGCCATTGTCAGCCAGCATGGCCAAAGAGCAAGGCAGGTGCTCTGGGGGCACAGCGTACATCCTTCACCTGCCTCGTGGAGGGGGCGAGGTCAAGGAAGGCTTTCCAAAGGGGCAGGTCATTGGCCTTGAGCTCTGAATGAAAGAGGACACTAGATGGGATGAAACACCAAAGCCAGGAAGAACAAGAGACAGCTGAGAACCTTTTAGGAGTCTAATTTGAGAGGACCATGAGGGGTGTTCTCAGAGAAGGGCAGAGGCTGGAAAGGACTGTTAGGCACCCTGAAAGGTGGTTGGACTTCATCTGTGGGCAGGTGGCCCCATGAGGTATTAAATATTAAACATTCACTTGGTTAGGTCTGGATTTTGTAGGTATCACTTAGGCCTTGGTGTGGAGGGTGCGTTGGAGACCAGTAAGGTTAGGTGTTGAGAAATCAGTTAGATTTTGGAAAGTTAGATGTCTAGGCAGGAGGTAACATTTATGAGCTGACAGCTTCACCAGGACAACAGATGTTATGAAACTGATGGACATACTCAGATGTTAGAAAGGAAAGGACCCTATGGCTGACTACATTAAAGAGCAGAGGAACAGCGGGGTAACAAGGGCATCACGAAGCTTAGCAAAAGGGTGTTGTGATATTTTGAAAGGGGACCCAGCAGGGGCAGGTCTAGGGGGAAACATGCGTACTCAGGATGATCCTAACAGTTGGCTCTGAGATACTGATAGAATATCCATACAAGAGTTTGGGAACTCACAAGCAATTCTTTCATATTGGTGTACTTCTTTTTCCTCTTAAAGGGCAAATTTCTTAAGAACTTTTTTCCTTTATTATTATTATTATTATTAGTGTGTGTGTGTGTGTGTGTGTGTGTGTGTGTGTGTGTGTATAGCTCTAATGGACCTATGTAAAGCAAGTCTCAAGACAATACTGCTCAGTTTTCTCAAGCAATGTTTGTTTTGGAAAAGATGAAGGCCCAGAAGTATATGAATGAAAGAAAGAGAAAGAATACAGTTGTTCTCTAAATAGTATAAAGAATTAAGTATAGGAATTTCAGTTGTGCATTTAAATTTAAAGAGAGAAGAGGATGAAACAATTTAGAGAAAAAATCACTTAAAGTGTTTATGTTTTTGGAGTTATGTTTTTGGAGATTTGACGAGCATGGATTACAACATATATTTGTCAGGTTTTGATGGAGTGTTACATCAGTTCTTCCACAAATATGTAACACCTAGTAAATTGTAGGGGTTGGGACAGCATTGATCTTAGAGTGCCAACCACAGTAGCTGTGGACCTTTCCTCTGGGATTTTATAGTCCAGTTGGTGGATTGAAAGTCTGCAATGTGGCTTTGTATGATATTCCTGTTGGTATCTGATTAATATAATTCACTTACATTGCAAGAATGATTTATATTTCTTAAAAATCTTATAACAGTAAACCTATAACAATGCCCCCCCGAAGGTATTGCTATGTTCTTAGATGAAGAAAACAAAAAGAAGAAAGGGAGGGAGGGTCCAGTGCTATCCTGACTTGCTGGTGGTCGAGATGGGCAGTGGGTTTGTTCTGAGCTAGGAATAGGACCAGATATGGACAGTAGTTCTTGGTTATTCCAGAGCAGCTAAGAGTTAAGAAGTCATGACTTATGAACTCAAAAGGGTAGAGGCAAAAATAGATATTGAAAACACAGGTTTTAGAGTTAGAAGGATGTTTGAAAGCCATCAAATCCACTAAATTGTGTCACTAAATGACATCGTTCTGAGCAAACACAATACATTACATTTCTATCATCTTTTCTATGCCCAGCCTCATCTTTGCCCTTCATTTTGTTAAGGAGAATGGGTGTCACTTCTCCTGTCTATATAGTCATTTTTCTTTTAGCATTTTCTACTGATTTTGCTTCTGTTGTTTTGAGATAGGGGCTCACTGTGGAGCTCAGACTGGCCTCAAAGTCACCATCTTCCTGCCTCCTCCTCCCAAGTGCTGGGATTGCAGGTGTGTACCATCGTGCCTGGCTCCTCTGTATTGTAAAACTCACTGTTTTCATTATTTTTCTCATTATTTTCTAGAGTTCTAATCAGCCTCTGTAGACCCATCCTTCACTCAGAGCATTTGCCTCCTTAGCTGCTGAGCTTACAGGAAGCTGTGTTTACAGAAATGTGTCTTCCCCTCAAATCTCTCCATTCTCCTTTCTCATTCATCCTGTGCCATCAGGTTGTCACAGTTCCTGATATTTAGCCCCCATTTAGCCCAACTTGGTCATTGTTCTCTCAAGTCTGCCCTCCCAACCTCCCCAAGTCCACTCCTTAGTCTGGCCCTTCCGTAAGAGAGACTGAACAGAGAAAGAAAGGTCTCTGTGCCCAGAAAAGCTACAGTCTTGCTTTCATGTTGTCAAGGATCTGTGACATAGCACAGACCCTTTTTATCAAAGCGGGCTTAATTTAGAGAATTTTTAGTTTTATACCAAAGTTGAGGAGATAGTACAGAACTCTCCTATGGATCACCTACCCAGCCTCTCCCATTTTCTACTCTCCCGATCAGATTGGTGTTTTGTCAGTGAATGAGCTGTCATTGACATCAGTCATGCCAAGTCTGTAGTTTCCATTAAGGCTCTTTTCGATGTGTGCTCTTTACATCTGGACAAAGGTATAGAGACATGGATCCACCCTTGCAGTATCCTGCAGAATCATCTCACTGCCTGTGTCAGTTATTTTTCCTGTTGCCAAGACAAGATACTCAGCACCCAAAGTTAAAGGAGGAAAGGTTTATTTTTCTCATATACAAAGTGCTTCAGTCCTTAATTGGCTGGCTTCAAGGCAGAGTGGCATCACAGAGGGGAATCAGTTCATGGCAGGGAGAAGGTAGTTTCCACCAACTGTGTACAGGGTTGTGATTTCTTCAGGTTTGCCAACGTTTTGTTTGGGGAGTGCTGTTTTGTTTTGTTTTGTTTTGTTTTGTTTTTATAAAAACCAACCTAACAGATAGTGATTTTGATTTGCATTTCTTTGATGATTAGTGATGTTGAACGTCTTTTCATATAGAAGGTGGTTATTTGTTGTTTTCTTTAGAGAAATGTCCATTCAAGTCTTCGTTCCTTTTTAAAATTGGGCTGCCTTTTTTTTTTTATTTTGCTATTGCAGAACGTCTGTATTTCTGAAATTAACTTCTTATCTGACATATGGTTTTCAGATATTCTCTGTCACTCCTAAGGTTGCCTTTTCACTGTGTTGATTGTTTCTTTGGCACTGAAGAAGTTTCTTGTTTTTAATGCAATCCTAGTTCTCCACTTTTGCTTTTGTTGTCTGGGCATTTGGTGTCGTATCTGTAAAATCATCAATGTCATAAAACTTTTCTCCTATATTTTCTTATAGTTTAGGACCTTATATTTGTCTTTAATTATTTGGATTAGTTTTTGTTTATAGTGTAAAAATTAAATTTCATTCTTTTGGGACTGGGGATTTAGCTTAGCGACACAAATGCTTGCCTGGCAAGTGCAAGGTCGTGGATTTAACCCCCAGTAGCAAAAGAAATAAATTTCATTCCTTTACATGTGGAAATCTAATTTCCCATTACCTTACTGAACAGACGGTCTTTACCCTATTGTATATTCTTGACAACCTTATTGAGGATCCATCAACCATATATGCATGGGGTGATTTTCCATCTGTATATATCCTTTAGTGAGGTGTTAAAGTCTTTGATCCATTTTTTAAATTTTTAAAAATCAGACTGCTTGTTTTCTAAACTAATTTTATTTATTTATTTAGGTACCAGGGATTGAACTCACAACCTTGTGGTTGCTAGGCAAGTGCTTGTGCCACTGAGCTATATCTCCAGCCTGATTGCTTGTTTTCTTATTGATGCATTTTGAGTTTTTTAAATATATTTTGATTAATAGTTCTATAATATTCATATTCAACCATATATAATTGACATATCTATGTACTACACTCAACAACAACAATATACGTTCTTCTCAAGCTGACACGGAACATTCATTAAGACAGAGTACATCAGATGATGTCTTTTCTAGGTATTTTTCCTAGTCTGTGGTTTGTCTTTTCATTCTCTCAACAATGTCTTTCACAGAGTAGAACTTTTTAATCATAACAAAGACCAAATTATCAGTGCTTTATTCCATAGATCATGCTTTTTCTATTGTATATGAAGTCATTGCCAAACCCAAGGTTATCAGAATTGTCCTGTGTCATTTTCTAGTTGTTTTATGATTTTCCATTTTCCATTTAGGTTTTTAATTCTCTTTGAGTCAGTTTTCCTTAAGAATGTAAGAATGTAAGCTATAGATACCGTTTTGTTTGCATATGAATTTTCAGTTGTTCCAACACAGTTTCTTGTAAATACTCTTTTTTCCTCCATTACATTACCTTTGTTTCTTTGTGTGGATCAGTTCACTCTATTTATTTGTGTCTATTTATAAATTTTCTCTTCTGTCCCATAGGTTTGTTTATTCTTTTGTCAATAGCACAGTGTTTTTCTTACTATACATTTATGGTAAGTCTTGAAGTTCATAGTATCACTCCTCCAACTTTGTTCTTCTTCAATATTATGTTGGTTATTCTGAGTCTCTTATATCTCCACATAACCTTTAGAATCAGTTTTTTGATATGCACAAAATAACTTGCTGGGATTTCATTTCCTCTCTAGGTCAGATTGAAAATAACTGACATCTCAACAATATGAAATCTTCCTATCCATGAACATGGAATACCTTACCACTTACTTCATTCTTGATTTCTTTCATCAAATTTTTGCACTTTTTCTTATGCATATTTTGTACACACCTAGATTTTAGCCTTCATGTATTACTTTTCTCTCATTGCTGAGACAAATGCTTGATGGCCAAATTAAACAGAGAAAGGTTTATTTAGCTCACAGTTTGTGGAGGTTTCAGTCCATAATCAGCTGGCTCCACTGCAGGATGGCATAATTAAGGGGCAACCATTGATGGCCACAGAAGACAGCAAAAGCAACAAGAGCAAAAGGAAGGGAAGCAAATCTGTTTCTTCCCTTGTATTATAAGCAGGCTGCCTGCCCTGGGGCAGGTGTATCACTCACATCTTCTCCCTGCCCTCTTCTTACACAGGCTCAGGATGTTTACAAAGTGAGGACCCTGGCCCCTGGCTGAGTCATTTAGTTAAACATTTAAACTTCTCAAGTTGACACATTGAACAATATCCTAAAGCAGTAACAAAAGCATGTCCTATATACCCTAGGATGTAGAATTGCTGAGTTACTTAGTCAAGCTTCTAGACTTCTCAAGTTGACACAATGTATCAACCATTACACTTAAGTTTTAAGAATTTTAATGTAATTGGCTGTCCATATGCAGAAGACTAAAACTAGACCCATGTCTATCACCATACACTAAACTAAAATCTAAATGGATCAAAGATCTAAATATTAAAACAGAAACACTAAAACTACTGGAAGACAAAGTAGGTAAAAACCTCAAAGATATAGGGGTAGGAAGAGAATTCATGAACAAGAACCAAAGTACACGGGAAGTA